>VXBA01005853.1:898216-962975 GCA_013399895.1 Serilophus lunatus | reverse complement strand
CCCGACCCCCGCCTCGCCCCCCGCGCCGCTCCGCAAAACGGGGCAGAAGAAAAGCGACAGATTTGCTGCCGCAGACGAGGTGAAAAGTCAATTTTACAATTTGTAGCTCTCCAGCGAAGAAAAACGAGCATGAAAATTTGGTTTGAACGCCCTGACAATGCCATGAAAAGGCTTAAGGGGCCGATGCGGCCCGGGGCGCAGCGCGGGGCTCAGCGCGGCCCCCCGGCCCTGCCCCGGGGCGGCTCAGCCCCTCCCGGGGGTCCCAGCACCGGCCCCGATGGGACCCCGCACCCGGCGGACAGCGGAGGGGCTCATGCATTATAGATGTGACCCCCAGCACGGCCGGCCTGCCTGAGAGGGGGAGCACACCCGGCGTATTCAGCCACCGGAGCAGAGAGCAGTTTAATTTATTCAAGATGTTCATTCATATGAAAATTGTATTTTTGTACATAAAGAGCTTTATTCTATTATTATACCTCTTATCAAAGTGGGGGGTTTTGTTTTGGGGTTTTTTGGTGGGTTTTTTTTTTTAAGAAATCGTACTTTACCCTGTAAATAAAATTTTTAACGTTTGTACTGAATTTCAGCAGCGCCTCTGGAGTTTTGTTTCTTAAAGTGCCCTCAGAGGGAGACTGGGGTGGAAGGGAAGGGAGCAGACAGCACTTCTGAAACCCCACTGGCCACGGACACGAGTGGCTACCTGCAAACATCAGCTGACCCCCAAGGGTCCCAGAGAAGGGATTAGAGAACAGGAGCAGAGTGGTGACACCAGCACCGCTGGCGTTCAGGGCTGTCCTTGCCATGGTTTGGAGCAGGAGCTGGAAGGTGCTCTGGGATTTGAGGCAAGGAGAAGGTGCTGCATCCTTGAACAGGGTACGGAGCTCAAAGCTTTGCCTGAACCTGCAAGACTGGCAGAACTTGGCCGGTGGGAGCTGTCCCTTTTCCTCAAGTCACAGGGTGGGATGAAGGCTCTGCTTGCTGCCAGAAAACACGGCCAAAGGTGCATCTCATGGCCTCAGCACCAGACCTGGCACAGCTCCGGCTCTCAGCCGGAGATTAGAGGTGTCAAAAGGTCCATTATCTCCAGGAAATCTGTTCCACAGTTGCAAAATCGCAATTTTTCCTTCCTCCTGCATTTGTGTGCAATGGAGGAGGCCTCTGACGCCCCCAAATCCTACCTTCCTGAAGGGCTTCTAGTGTTTCTGACTCCATCCTCCCCCTCTTCAGCACTGCTCAACACTCCTATGTTGCACTGGGCCCACAGACACCCTTAAAAGCATCAGTTTTATCCTCTTTGCCCTGTTTTATGGGGAAAATGAGGCAGCTCGGCCTCGTCTCTACAGCCATATCCAAAACATGGATGAATTGGAGCTGTACTGGCAGTTAACAGGCTGTTTTGGGGGAAAAGAAGGTGGATGCTTGGGTAGATGGTGTTGTACAAGCCCAAATAAATCAGTTCCTGCACACCTCTGATGGGAGAGCCCAGGATTAGTGGAATGAATTGACTTTCATTTTTCTACACCTCAATTTCCCACCTGTAAAACTGGGGTGCCACCATCTCCTCACACCATCAGTGAATTTAAGGATTTAATTAAGTAGAGCTTTCAGAGCACTCAGATGCTCAGGGCTGCTGGAGATCCTATAATTGCCACAAAAATCAGAAGGAGAGGAGCTGAATTAAGTTTGCTGAGACACTCCAGTGTCAGCATTTCCTCCTTTTTGAGTGCCCAAGCCTGCAACACAGATAAATATTTCTTTAACACACTTTTCATGTATGTATCTATACAGACACACACCCCTCTGTCTCTCAGCAACTATAAATGCTAGAAAGAAAACGTTATTGCTTGGAAATCCTCATAGCAGCATAATACTTCTATTAATTAAAGACATCATCAAGCAATAGAGGGCAGTTCCTTAATGATGTCCTGTTAAATAAAAGAGATTTGTGAAATCTAATTCTGGCAGTAACAGGTCTTGATCTGTGACGCAGTGAAGCTTTGCTTGCACCTGCCCTTGAAAGCCAGGAGGTTTTGTATGGAGGAGCCTCCAGGGGCTGAAATTTAGTACAGTCCATGGAGGCGGAAGGTCATCTAAAGTCACTGGGTCCCAAGACACTGGACTTCAATCTCAAAGAAAGAAAAAAAAAAACAACTCCACAAAACTTCAAAATATCCTCTATTCTTTTGTGTTTTCTTAGCTGCCAGCAGAGATCTGTGGACATAATGCAGTATATAAAGACCATACATCTACCAGGACTCAGTGTATGATGTTAATGTTCCTAATGGGCAATGAAAGCTGCAAAGTGCGTGAGGATACAATTAGATTCATACATTAACATGAGTCAGGGAACAGTTTTTCCCCGGAGCAGTGATAGGTTCAGACATAGTTGAACAAATCTGCCGCCGGGACAGATGGAATGCCCACATTCAGAGGCTGCAGGACCAACCTGCACCCCCGTTTACAACAAGGGGGTCTGTATTTATTTTTATCAAAAGAATGCTTTGGTGAATTGGAACAGCCTTCCCCAACAGGAGGCTTTTTTTAATTGCACTAAAATCATCTCCTTGCACTAGTACAGGGAAAAGAAAATAGGTGAATTAAATAGTAAGGCTGATGAAATCATTGGCAAATTCTTTGGAAATACCAAGTAGAAAATATCCATATATAAAAATATCCAAATATAAAATACTCATATAAATCCATATCCGTGGTAAAAAATATCCATAATCAGGTACCAGCCTCAGTCCCACTAAAAACAGGGGCAAGACCTTTACTGACTTTAGAAATAACTGAAATAGCTTGATTTTCAATCTTGGCACCAGGCTGCATATATGTATATGCACTTTTCCCTGTGTTTGCTGATAGGTGTTGGCAATCCTTGATCCCTGCTGGATCCACTCAGCCACCTCTGGGGCATGCAAACATTAGGGACCCTCTGCCAGGAGGTTCTGCAAGTCCTCAGGTCTCTCTTAATTCCCCTTTAGTTAGGAGAGAAAGTCTGAGATGGCCCCATTGATAGGCCATCCCTGCTGGCTGGGAGACTTGCTTCCAGCACAGACTTTCTGGAAACACAACTGGGATTATCCCACTTTCTCTCTGCTGAGACTTCCTGTGGGGAAACAGTCCACTCCCGATTACAAGATGCTCGTGTGCTCTGATGACAGGACCCACGGCCGCTGAAGCTACTCTGTTTCAGCCTTTTCCAACTGATTTGAAGCTCTGGAAAGTCTCTGTGAATTATCTCTGCTCAAAAAAAGTGAGCTGCAAAATCCAGAATTCTGCAGAGATTTTAGATATCAAGTATTTTCTGTGATTTCGATGACATGTGGTGACCTACTTAGTGCCATCCCTGCTGTGGTGAGGCTCAAATGATGCTGAGAGTTTAGTTATTAACAAGAGCATCCTCAAGGATTTTCATCATTGGGTGTCAATCTGTTGTAGATTTTGATTTTACTCTGCACATGATCTTTAAAATACAGTCTGAGCTTCTACTTCTGAGCACATGAAACTTAAGACTATAATTATAGATCTCTCGAGCTCAAATGCTCCATTAAGACTGATTTGTATAGTAGGTAGAGATTATCAGAGCAGAAGCAGGTGAGAACTAATTTTCAGGACCTTTTTTATAGGTGGTATAAGCAATTAAAAGAAATCATGTGGAGGAGCAGAGCTACTAAGGACCAAGCAGATTTACTGACTGTACTGTATTGAGCAGAACAGAGATGCAAAAATACCACATAAAGTATTTTTGATACTTTGTCCAACTCTTATTTCTATAGTTTTCAAACGACACTACTAGAAGCTTTTTAAATCTAGATTAACAAATTCACTGACTCGTTAAAACCAGTTTTATGCCCAGTAGACCAGTAATAGTGCCCATGAACAACTAATCCCTGTTCTCTCTTCCTCCTCAACCAAAAGGCACAATGGTCAATATGAAAAACTGCAGAAGACGTCACAGAGCTGTGGAGAAGTAACAGCTCCTTCTAGAAGCCCTGTGGGACCCTGTGTTAATCACCAGGGCAATGAGGAGTGCAAAGCTGAGCTAAGGGGGTGAAACAGCTGTACCTCCTGGAAAACAGGGTTTGTGCTCCCTGGAAAACAGGGTTTGTGCTCCCTGGAAAACAGGGTTTGTGCTCCCTGGAAAACAGGGTTTGTGCCCTCTGGAAAACAGGATGTGTGCCCTCTGGAAAACAGAGTTTGTGCTCCCTGGAAAAGAGGGTTTGTCCTCCCTGGAAAACAGGGTTTGTGCTCCCTGGAAAGCAGAGTTTGTGCTCCCTGGAAAACAGGGGTTTCCCCCCCTTCTAAGGAGGAACAGGTTACTCAGGAGAGATGCCAAAGGCTTCACGTGAGGCCCTGCTGGTGCAGATCAAGGCTCCACACGCCGAGCAACATCCTCTATTATCATCATTACTATTTGTCACTTGTCAGTCTTGCAGTTTAAGATCTACTAAACAAGAGTGAAAAGACTCTTCCCAATGGATAATGCTCCTCTCTGTCAGCGTGGAAATGCTGATGGCACAGCACTCATTATTCAGCTCTCCCACTTTTGCCTCTCTTTGGCTGTGCAGCAGCATCTGTTAGAAGCCCCCATCTCCCTGATAGAAAGTTGTATGAAACTCT
Organism: Serilophus lunatus; assembly: GCA_013399895.1. Classification (NCBI taxonomy): domain Eukaryota; kingdom Metazoa; phylum Chordata; class Aves; order Passeriformes; family Eurylaimidae; genus Serilophus; species Serilophus lunatus. Next base: position 958,352 of record VXBA01005853.1, on the reverse strand, counting down.
GATGGTTTGAAAAGGAAAAAGAAGTATCACCTTAGAGAGGCTGAGGCAGAGATGCCACCTTCTCCATGCCATGAGCATGACTCCACAGGTACAAGAAACGTTTCTGGCTTGGCTCCTACCCCCTTTGGTTTACTCACTGACTGCCAGTAGGACTTTGGCAAAGCTCAGGAGGATTTTGGTGAGGGTCAATAGGATGGAGTGTGCAGCATCCTTCTGCACAGAGTAAAAACTTGCAGCAGCAAGATTACCAGAGAAGAGATTAGCTTTATTCTTTGAGTAACAGTGAATAAGGGTCCACAGACCCAGTCTTGCATACACTCTGCCAATGGAAGCATTGACCTTGAGTTCAGAAATTTGGGTTCCTAATGCAGTAATTGGAAAGAAAGTGCTTTGAGTGCCTCACTACCATCCCTGCTCTGAACTCATTCACTTAGTTGCAGTATCCAGCCCCCTGATCTTTTGCTTTCCACTCAGGAGACTTGTTGTGCTTCAAGGAAGGGCCAGCCTGTGTCAGTGCATGGTCTCCCTTCCACTCTTCTTTCTTGCCCATGAGAGGTTCTTAATTACAAATTGAAGCATTTGAGGGGACTGATGCCTCTATTTCCCAAACAGGGATTTGGCAGAGTCCTCAGGACTTCACTGTCTCTTTCTTGGATTATTACATTCTGCACATTCCAGGATAATCTCCTTTTTTTTTTTTAACCTGAAGATTTAACAAAATTGCCTCCTAGGAAAGCATTTAAGGCTGTCTACAGCCAGTCCAAGGTGATTACGGACCATAATGGTTTGTTGCACAAATATGGGATTAAGTTCCATCTGTAGGAGTTAATTGGACTTATTTTGACAAACAAACACCTTGTTCTGCTCCTCTCTGTATGACAGATGTCTTTATAAAATCAGGCCCAGGAGTACCTCCAGCAGCTCTGTCTATGACAGCCCAACACAAACCTGCTTTTCCAACTTGGAGTTTCCATTGAGATGAGAAGCCTGAAGAAAGACAACATTTGCAAACGTGAAAATACAAAATCCCAAACCTAAGATGGTGTTGGAGGTGGCAGGAGAGGAGACACGGATCTCAAGGGACACTGTGGACTGGGAAATTTGTCCCTGTCCCTATTGTGGGGACCAAGAGGCCTGGGGGTCCTTGAGGGACACTTCAGTTGAGATAAATGAAACAGAGAAGGCAAATGTTACAAAGCAAATGGAGGAAGACAAAATTCCCAGTGTGGGCATTTTCATGTTGGGTTCCCCATGTTGACCTTCGGGATAATGTCCCGAAGAAAGAATCTCAAAGGCAGGGTCAGAAAGAATGAAAATCACTCTTGGCAGGTAAAAGTTGGTCAAACTGCACTAAACAGTCCTTTCCCACCTGGATTTCTCCTTGAAAACGTTCCCTTTTGAGGAAGCAGATGTCCCCCTCAGCAAGGCTGCTGTCTGTGGGGAAGAATGGCACATGGCCTTTGGATATAAATTTAACATGGACTAAAAAAAGCATCTCCTCCCCTGTGACTTTCCAGTTTAATCTCTGGGATCCACAAAAAATAAGCAATATTTATTTATAAATTATTTTGCTCAGAACCTCCAAAATTTCGAGAACTTTTTCTGTAAAGACCAGCAATGGCTGAGTCAATCCCTCCCTTCAAAGCCTAAGACCCTGATTTACTTTTTCACTTTTTTCACCTGATGATTCCCTGATATAAATGCAGAAGTTCTTTCTCTACTTCACTGGCAGAAATTTTTAAACCGAAGGGACTTAACTCCCGAGAAAAAAGAATATGGTATTTTTTTTTCTTTCCCATTTGAGTACCATCTCTCTTGCAGCAAGTCTTTTGTAATCTGAAAGGAAAACCTTTCCTGTCACAACAGTAATGGATATTGCTCTCTCAATTACCCCTTGCTTGGCCAGGAGAGCAACTGATGCGCATCGTGTTTATCCAGCTCACTGAAGTGCTTTCATTATCTAAGAAAAGAGGTTAATTAGTATTTAATCAATCTTTTCACAGGGTACAGTTTCCTCCTCTCCTATTTGCAATCCAAAAAAATGTCAGCTTCCAAAGCCATAATGCCCTCTTGATAAATCAAGTGGCAGCTAATGAGGTCTGTGGTCTGAGGGAAGGAGGGTCAGGGCTACCTGTCACCAGCACGGCTGACACCTGCACTGCTCTCCCGGGAAACACTCGTTGGGATGCCAGGAGATGCAGGGAGCCACATGGGATGCAGGGAAGGGAATTGTCAGCTGAAGGAAGGTGGCTATGGCTGTGCCACCCTGGTTTGGAGGGGAGGGGTGTCCAGTGCATGTTTCATCTTAACCGAGCTTGGAGGAGCCACAAGATAAATCTCACAGGAACTCAGCCCTCCAGAAGGGAACAGATGGGATATATTTTCCTTCCCTTCCCAGGAGCCACCCTTGCACCTGTACGGGGCTGAACTTCAGAGGCAAATGAGAGACACTAATGACTGGTGCCACAAGTTATGGATCACAAAAGCATTGTCCCATTTCTACCTGTATAGAAGGAGGGAGTTTCCTTCACTACACTGTAGGCAAATTTTTGTTCTTCCTTGAAAAAGGCCAAGTACAAAACCAAACCCCTCTCTCTCTTCCCATTTCCACTGTGTTAGTCCTGTCTCTGCAGCTCTGCACAACTGAAGCTGAACAAACACTCATCAAAGAAAGCTTAATTTTGGCCTGTCTTAGAGAGGATCTTGAGTGAGATACTTCTCCAAACACTGTTCCAGCCACTCAACCTTCCTATCTGAAACAGATAACCTGTAATATTATTTCTGAGATATGTAAGAAGGGAAGGCAGCCCACACATCCATATGCTCCAGCCCTTTTGGCTACTGGGCTATTCTCCCCATAGCCAGCGCTGCTGACAATGAGGGGCTGAGCCACATGCCCTGTGATAGCCACGCTCTGGATTTCTTTCCCTGACTTTGGGAAATTCATTGTCTTTAGCATCGTCTGTAGGTTCAAAGTCCGCTTTCACTCCGCGGGGCGCCCTTTCTGGGTTCATAAAGCTACGTTCAGAAATCTTTGGGCAGACCCAAAGCTGACAAAAGTGTCATTAAATAATGCTGCCAATGAATGAAGCTACCAAAGAAGACATAGTCCAGTTTGCATCTCAGTTACAAGAAGAAAGTGCAATGACAGAGTGAGTAATTGGCTAATTGTCTATACGAGCTCTATTTTAACAGTGCAGTCGTGCGATCGCACCATCTGGGGGGAGCTTGGGGAGGGAGCCCCAGCACACAAAGCCAGCGCCGGTTCTGCACACACACACAGGCCGGGCAAAAGCTCCTTCCCAGGCGAGCAGGGGGAGCCGCAGCCCCCTGAGTCCCCCCCAAACCCCGGCTGAGATGCCCACCCTCCGCCGATGGTGAAAGGAGGGGGTTTGCCGAGCAATAGCTGCATTTTTTTTTTTTTTTGGAGTGCACCTGAGAGGCACAGCCAAGTGACCCAAGTCACTGCCTGATTGCAGGGCTGCTAATGAGCACAATTAACTGGTGGTAGGTGTGATGAGCCGGCGTCCTTGGGCCAGACCTGTGCGGGGAGCTCGGCGCACTGGTGTGCTTTCTGGGACATTCAGAAATGATGGCATTTCCCCCTCCTTGTCTTGAAAAAGCTGAATTACTGCCTTTGAGTTCCCATCTATTTTCCTCCAAAGTTACCATGAAGAAAAAAGTATAAATCACACTTCTAAGTGGGGCTGGCACTGGGCTCACAAGAAGAAGGGGGGGGGGGAAAGAGGTAATGCCATAATGTAAAATAGTTAAAAGCTTATTAGAGCCGTTCAGGGCAGTATGATTTCCACTTTGTTTCAGAACACCCCAAGCCCATCCTTTCATGCTATTGTGAAGGCAGCAATTCAAATCTCCCTTTGTCAGTATGAATGGCCCCTCTTAAAGCTCTTTTATGCCAACATATTCCCTACAGGCATATGCCCTTTAGCTCTATTACTGATTTACCCAAGTATTCAGCCCATACCTTCTGCTTTTCTTTTTCACTTACTGAAGTTCCACATGACACGAGCTGCAGGCTCTGCTCTGGTGCCTGCCCCACACCCGGCCCCAGCCGGGATGCTGCTGCCTCCGCCGCTATCTATCTCACCAGGAAAAGCCACCAAAAAAACTAACAAGAGTTTTCAAATGATTGATTTTTCTTCCTCCCCCCCCTACTTCTACCTCTCCCCTTTCTTTCCATCCCTACATTTGTTAGCGCAAACAAATGGGAGAGGGTATATACCACCACCACCCCCCAGCCACAGGGGGAAAAGAGCCTTGCAGGCTTTGAGGGGGGAAAAATGCGAGTGTAAAAAACGCAAGTGGGCCTATTACCTCTACTTACCCTAATTAGACTTGCTTTGAAGGGCTATTCAGAGATTTTGAAAGGCTGTCCTCTCCCTGCATCTCATTGTGCAATGTTTGCAGAGACATTTGCATCTGTTTGTGCTTCTGAAAATAGCAATGGATGCTTTCAAGAAAGCAAAGCCACCTCCGAGCCCCTCGCACCCAGCCAAGGGCCGCAGCAGTCGAGGTATGTGTGGCCGGCTGGGCGGGGGGACACCCCGGTTTCAAGGGTTTCAGGGTTCTCCACCGGTCCCCATTTAAACAATTCCCTTTAACAATGCAATTTTAGGCATAAAATCTGCTAACTAGATTAAATCCAGATGACACAAGGACGTAGAAACGGAATAATAAAAAAAAATCAACGCTAAAGTAAATGGTGGGCATCCTAACAGGATAGAAAGTGTGAAATCCATGCAGAGCTACAGAGAATAGGTGGCAGCGCAGCCCGGGCTTTCATACGCATATGGCCTTGACCATTTGACTCTGGTCCCATTGAGACGATCAGCTGGAGACGTGAAGGGGCATCTCTGGCAACACACACGTCCCGCTCGCTCCTTGAAGAAAGCCCACGAAATAAAGCTGCATAAAGGTGATTGATAGTAAACATTTTGTAATTTGGAGGGATTAAATTTGCGGGATGATCTTGATCAGGTTCTCAAGGCATTGCCAGAATGCAATTACATTAGAATAGCCGCTGCTGGATCGCTGCTGGCAAAGCCACAATATCCGCCAAAGAAAGGGGGTGTGAATGGGACAAAAGGGTTAATTTGAATACGTGCTGAAAAGACTGGAGGTGGACAAGGAGCTCTGCAAGGACTTCATCAGGAGCCATGGGCAGAAGGATACGGTTTTGCAAAGACACAGGGCGAGCGGAGAGGATGTTTGTAAAGCACACTTGGAAAGGGGGGAGAAAAGGAGAAGAAAAAAGCCCCACAAAGCTCAAACTGCTTCTTTCTTACACTGCCCTTGGCTACGCTCAGAGGAGCACTTTAGATGGATTAATCACAGGGAAAAACAATGGGATAAAAGTCTTCTTCTCCTCCGTCTGTCCCCAGCCGCGCTGATCTTTCCCCACCGGCGCTTGGTGAGCGCTGGCTTCTGGCCTGGGAGGGACCCAGACTGGGCGCGATGGGCGACTACACCCCTTGGTCTGCACGACTGGGAGCTGGAAATCCCACTGGCTTTTGCTGAGGGACACCCGATTAAGTTTATGCTATCAGCAGGTTGAAGATTTTATCAGATTACTCCTTCAAAAATGCTTAGCGGGAATTAAGGATGCAAATCCACTCGGCCAACTCTGTAGACAATACACTCTCTCATGACGGTGAAATTCTCCTTCTAGCTCAGGCACCCATGACATGGGCTTTTCCGCTCATCTTTTTAAACTTTAAACACACACTGGCATCTGGAAAATGCTCCCAGGCGTGATGGACCAGGCTGGGATGCGCTGGGTGGGCTGGGAGGGGGCACGTCCCACCTCTCCAAGGTGATGGAGAAGGTGTTGCACTGCAGCCTCCTCCCCAGCCCTGCCCCTACGTGGAGTTCATGTCCTGCTTCCTCACAGCCGTGCTGCAAAGTGCACCATCTGAGCTGGGGCTGAAGCCAGGGGGCATGGAGGACACAGGTGGAGGAAGCCCAGATTTCAAGAGAGGAGATGGGAACACGATGCCAACGCTGCTGGCTTCTGATTTATGGCAGATCTGGCGCTCCCGAGGCTCTCTGTGCAGCGGCCAGAGGCTGTGTGAGGATGTCGCTGTCCCAGTAAGGCAGAAAGCAGCAGCTGGGCATGGGGTTGGGGCCGGGCAGGGTGGTGACCCCTCACCACCCGGCATCAGCACAAAGGTCCCTGGAGGGACGTGGCTGTTTGCACAAGCATCCCTTCCCACACGGAGCCACTGCTTGGGGCAGGGTGGCCTCACTTGGGCTTTAAGAAGCTGGAAGTGAGGCACTGGCTGGGCAAAGCAACAGCTTACAGACCCCTGCCCCATCCTGCCTGCCCCTACCACCATCCCCCGCCCCAGGGACAGTGCCAGATCCAGTGCCAGCCTGGCCGTCTGTCCCCCGTGTGGGTGATCGCACCCTTTTGGTGGGGGGGGGGCAGGTCAGGGCTTGGCATCCTCCACAGCGCAGGGACTTGGCTGCTCCAGCCCCTTTTTGACATTCGAAACCCCGAGTGAAGTTGCAGCATTTTCTGCAGAGCCACAAGCCCGGGTCGAGCCCTGTTTTCCTTTGGGACATCGGGATACAGCACCTAAATTCCACACTGTATCTCTGCCACAAAATTCGTCGAGCACTCCTCAAGCGCATAACCAGCCTATTTTCATATTTAGAAATGCAGAACCCACAGGGAAACCTTTGCATCACCCCACCCCATCTTGCTCAGCCACCCCTAAATCCAGCAGAGCCCCCCACGACAGAAAGACCCCAATTTGCTCCAGAAGCGCGTTTTCCAGGGAGGCTTTGCCTGGCAGCGCTTTCTCCCCTCGCTGCCAATTTGAGGAAGGTTTTTTTTTTTTAATTTTTTTTTTTTTTTTCACTGGGTTTTTGTTTCCTTTGAGAACACCCCGTGTTTGTGTTGCTCTTTCTCCGCGGCACAATGCACCTCTCCATTTCCTCGGCCGGGGGCTCGAGCGAGCGTCAGATCTCGGCAGAGCCAAGTCGCAGGGGTCGCGGGTCACCCGAGGGCATCGGGGACAGACAAAGTCTCTTCAGCCGCTAATGTAAGCCGGGGTAACGGCACGCTGAAAGCGCATCCACTTGAGACTATCTACAAGGCACTCAGCCCTCTCTAAGGGCTTAGAATGTTGACTCTCCTGTCATTGGATCCAACCTTACTATAAGCCCTGGAGGTATGAGGGGCTTAGAGACATTCATTCAGAAAAATAAATCCCCCTGCTACTATTCTCTTCATGAAGATAAATATACCACAAACAGAACAAGGAAAGAGGCTGAACTCCTGATCTCTGCTCCAGCCGCTTCAAAAATTGCCGTTAAAAAAACCAACACTTTATTAGACTCCTTTATTATTTGCCATTAAGAAACACAACACAGTTTATGAGTCTCCAAAGCAGTTTATTAGTGTATTTTACTAGCAAAACTCGCTTTCAGTTCAGTGCCATTTCTAGTCCTCTCAAAAGAGAAAATTTTGCAAAGAAAATGAGGTTTGTTTGCATTTAAATTTGCTGTTTCTTGAGGCATTGCAACCTGAGCTGCTCCAGCCTGGGGGGGGTGTGGGGGGTGTGTGTGTGTATTCCCTGCTGGAGGGGTTATTGCTCAGCTCCAAACTGTTGTGCTTTGCATTGGTATTAAACCTGGGAAAGCTCCTTGGCCAACAGGACCACAGCATGGCTGGGGCTCTACAGACCCTGGGGAATGTGGAGCACCAGTTTCCAGACTGGGAGGACCTTCCAGGCACCGTGGCACACGGTGTAAGGCTGTTACTCATCCTCGTGACCTCTTTAGCCTCCATATTCCTGCCCAAAGCTGTGCCAAACTGGAAGGAGGGTCTGGTGTAAAACCTGCATGGGATGGATGTATTTAGCTGGCAGTCAGCCACGAGGAAAAACAGCTGCCCAGGGGTTATGTCTCTGTGTCCCAGCCTCTATCCCCCAGCCCTTCTCTTACATCACACCTTGCAGAAATACCCCACTGATAGAGCTTCTGGTGGTTGTGGATCTTTGCAGATTTGCAGCATTTTCCTGGGAAAGGTCCCCTGGGAGTTCAAAAAGCAGCAAGTTGCCTCTAAGTCCCCGTCTCAAAGTGGCATTTTCCCACTAGACACAGGTCCTAGTGAAGTGCCTTCTCCAGAGCATCAGCTGCAGGGATGGAGGAGTCTTGTGGCCAAGCTCCTTGTGTCATCCTGGTGAACACACCTTGGAGCTGCCCAGGAGCTGCTGTAAGTCTCAGTGAGCCTGGGAAGGGGATCTGCAGCAGTTCTCCAGCAGAAGCAAAGCACTGCCAGGTCTTTGCTCAACAGATCTGGACTGATGCCAACATTTCTGAGACCATCAGCTTTGAAATGTAACAAATTCTTCCCTCTTTCAAGAAAAATACCCTGGTGATTGTGAGTGCTCAGGTAGACAGACTTCCCTCCTCTACCTCCACCCGTTCACTTTCTGGCACGGTGGGAACAGAAAGGTGCTGCCACTTGCAAGGGTTCAGGAGAGGAGGGGAGCAGACTCTGGGCATTGCTTGTGTACATGGTGAGCTGCTCAGATCTCGAGGAGGAAAACGTGCACAAAGGGAGAAAGTTGTTGCCTTGGGGAGGGAAAAGGCTGAACTGATCAAACTGCTGATCTAAAAGAGGAATAATGGGATTTTGTGGGATTCACATTGATGTTCAGATGAGTGGAGACCCTGGTTGCCTCTTTTCTTTCAAGCCACTGAACAAGAATCTTAAAGCCCCTTTAAAATCTGCTTTGGCTGAGCTAACTATTATCACAGGAGTTATTAGACAAAAGCTCAATGGCTTTTCCAGTGGCTGTACAACAGTTTCTAGGCTGCCTCGACAACAAGAACCAGAGCTCCATTATTTTCATTGCCATATTCCTTCTAAAAGTTTTCTACTACTGATCCTTATTTTAAGCCTTACAGGGAACACAGGCAGGCAGGATGGATGCCCATCATCCTGGCTTATTCTCCTCTCACCCCCCATCCTGCAGCATCTCTGTTCCCCATCAGCACCTCTGGCCTGCACACAGCTGTTTTCTTTCTGCAGTGCATCAGAGGAAAAATAAATGTCACAACAGAGTATCTGGTTTTTGAGTAGTGAGACAGCCACCTCCAGGAAGCAGCAGCCAGGCCGAGCCTGGCCAGGGCTATCCAGTGACTTATTCAAGGAAGCCATTCACACCTTCTCCCCAAGGAGAAGGCTGCCCTGGGAAGTAACTGGCCCCAGCACAGAGAAGTGCTTGTGGCTTTTCCATCTGAGCAAGTCATGCACTCCCAGGACACAGCCTGGGCTGGGAAGTCCCAGTCCTTCCACCTTTGATCTCCAACAGTGCTTCAAGATCTTCCCACTTAGGTTTGGGGTTTTTTTTCCTTAGGAGATGCCATAATCACGTGTTTTTTAAGCAGGGGCACCCAAGCAAAACTAAAAAGCCATAAGTAAAGCAGTAAGTAATAAGCAAAGACAGCAATAAAGGCTGTTGGTGGTGGGTATTTCTCCAAAAACTCCCCAGCACTGAAGGGGACCTGGGACCTCATTCAGCCCCTCTGAGACTGAGAAACCTTCAGCATTCCCCAGGAGAGAGAATTCCCTACTTCCAGGCAGAATTGCAGTGCATGAAATATGGAAAACAGCTATTAGTGCCCTTTCAGTCTGCCATTCCCCGCCTGTGCCCAGCCCTGGGGCTGTGGGGTGTGTTGTGGGCCCCACTATCCAGCAGTGAAAACACCCTGTCCCACATCTCCCCCTCAGAGGTGGAAGCTTAGCGCTGTTTTCCCTTCTTTTTAGGAAACCTCTGCTAAGAAGAAGCTGCTGGTTGTGTAAGCAAGATGGAAATAGATGGTGGTGATGGCTGGAAGCTGTCCTACAGCAGAATGGGAGTCGCTGCCTCCACCCTGCAGGTCCCAAGCTCACAGATGCTTGTGGGACCCTCAGCAGTGGCACTAAACCTCTGTGGTGATTTCTTTTGCATTGTTTCCAGAGGGTCCTTCAAGATAAATGGACTTTTTTTCCTCAGTAACTGAACATCCAAACAAAACCTTTCTAAGGACTGAGGGCGAGGAGCCTGATGGACAGCCAGGAAATGGGAATGATTGATGGGCACTGATGGCCACAGCGCTGCCACCCGGGCTCAGGTTTCAGGACAGAGCCCTGTAAGGAAGCACCTCTCACTTGTGCTGCCTGAACAGCTGCCAGACTGTGCTGCCTGCACAGGCAGCTCCCTGCCTTCCTCTGCACTGGCCATCCCAAAAGCTTGCTGCCATGCAGCACCACCCCTGGCAAAGCTGGAGCTGGGGTGGCACAGCCCGGGCAGGAAGGGGATGCATGGGGCTCTCTCCATCACTGGAGCTTCCTTCTCTTTTGGCATAAAGGAGAGCAAACCACCAGCCCACCACATTCCCTTAGACTTACTTCACCAAACAGTAATCTTAAGGCAAGAGAAAGAAATAGGGAAAAATCCTCAGTGCTGAATGGCCGAGTGGAAAGATTTCCATGGGAGGTGAATGGTCTTTAAGGTCCCTTCCAACCCCACCAATTCTGTGATTCCACGATCCTATGAAATCAGTCACAGGTGACCTGAAATGGGCTGTAAATTCAAGCACAGCCAGTTGTTGTCAGGTGTCCCTGTGGCAATGCCACGGGGCTGGGACGAGGTGACCTTAATTCCCATTTTACTTATGGGTGACTCACGTCACTGATGGGGTAACATTTACTCTCTCCCAGATAAGCTTAGGAGCACATCCACTGCTTTTTTGCAGCAGCAGGAACCAAGCACAGACACCAAGTCAGGGATGGCTGGTGCCTTCACCACATCCCCACACAGCACCAGCACCAAATTTGCCATAAGGAAACTTCATTTCTACTTGCATTAAGCAATGTGGGGTTTTATGACCCTCTCATAATCTGTGCATCCTGAGGCTGGCTCTGATGGGAATTTTGAGGAAAAACAAGGCACATTTCCCCCCACAACCTTTCCAATGACTATTTTAAGTGATTTTTTGGCCTTGTCCCCTCTGTCCAGAACTGAGTTTGAGATGAAGCACTTATCCAGCAAGAAGAAAGCAACACCCTCTTCTGATTTCTTGGGTGTGGGTAGGCACAGAGCAGCATCCCCAGCCCACAACCTACAAATGGGCCACGACAACTTTCTCATCACTTCTCTTCCCTCTTCCTTTCTTCTGACCCCTCTCCATCTCTTGTTCCTGGAGGTGTGCACTGGAGAAGTCCTTGATGGCAGGGCATTGACCATTCCCCCGTGCCAGTGACACTGGGATGTGCAGATCCCCCGGCCGGCCCCCGGCTCCTCTCCCTTCCCATCTCTAGAAGTCATCTATTTTGTTGTGTGTACACACAGAAAACAAGGGGCTACCCCTTGTTCTCCTCCAGCCATGACACATCAAATTATCCAGCCTCCAAATATCCCATCTGGCTGTTAGTTTTTAGCTTTTTTTTTTTTTTTTCCCCCCTTCTAGGTTGTTTCTGCTTTCCTCCTCCTCCTTTCTCCGCTTCCCAACCCATGTGTAAAAGTAGCAGGGGGGCCTTTATTAAAGGCAAAGCCCCACGGCAGCAGCTTCCCAGCCAAACTGCTCTTGTATTACTTTTTGATGAGTTTTCAATTTAGGCCTTTGCAGACAGGGGGAAGAAGGCGACTTGAGAGACAGAGGGGGGAAAAAAATGCAACAGATGGGGCCGATTGTGCTCTCTAGGCAAATTAAGGAAGACATCTGTAGCTCCCAAATACTGGTGGTCTAAAGCAATTAGTCCCCTGTGAAAAGGGGCCTCTCTGAGCCTCCTCCAGCCAATCCGCGCCCCGGCAGCACTCACGTTACAATGGCCTTGACCACAATTCACTGAGCCAAAAAAAAGAAAGATTAATCCAGGAGGAGCTGTGCGGCCGGGCTGGAGTTGCTAGGCTTAAAAGGGAAGGTTACGTCCGTTTCTGCCCGAGTTTGGAGCAGAAAAGCAGGATGGGGGGGATTTGTTTTATCCTTCTTTCCGCCGCTCACCCACAGCGTACCTGGTGTATGTGTGATGTCTGGAGGGAGGGNACCTGGTGTATGTGTGATGTCTGGATGGAGGGTGTGTGTTTGTGTGTGTGTGTGTGTGTGTGTGTGTGTGTGTGTGTGCACATGTCCCTGCACCAGGAGAGAGCTGTAATCTGTAAATTGCTCAGGGACTTCAATTTTCCAGTGGCTTGTTTGGAAAGCGATGAATGAAGACGCAAACCCCTGTGGTTGGAATTATCTCCCCCAGCCCCCTTCGGTCCCACTCCATCCCGAATAAAGAGAAGCTGTTATATGATAAGACCCCTCTGTAAGTGATAATTATAATGATTGTTATGATGCCAGAGTTCTGCTTTTACAATTGGAAATAGGAACTCTGGCTGAGCTAATCCGGTGGTGTGGTCCCTTATTTCATTCGACGTCAGGAAGCCGAGAGTGGAAAATTCAGAAAAGGACTTTATCCAAGCTGGTTATGAGCCCCCCTTCCCCCTCCCCTCCTCTCCCCTGGCTCTTTTATTCATGCATATTTATGATCAGGAGATCTCAGAGGAAGAAAAAAACACATACAGAAAACAAAACCGGCCGCACAATGGGGAGAGCTGCTCATGGGAGGTCACAGCACCTTTAAATTACACCTCTTGGCTTTGTTCACCCCCTCACAATGGTGCAAAGAGATAGGAAGAATAGCACCCCGCGCCCTGGTGCATCACAATTCTCCCAATGATTCCAAAAAGAACACAGAGCCCCGACTAATTTGATATCTTACAGCATTTCTGCCCCATCCCAGCCTCCGAGGCTTGGCAGGGCCGGGCTCCTACAAAGAGCGGCTGCGGCTCCGCGGCGAGCTGGGGTTTGCCAGTCAAAGCAGATCTGTCTTGGTCAGCTTTGAATTTGAGCTGAGTTAACTGGTTTGGAAATACAAAAGCACCACCCGCCCACTGAACCTTTGCCCCTTTAAATTAATTAATTTAATTAACATGTTTATTGTCATGGCGCCCGTCAGAATGGGATCTTCCCGGGGCCACACCAAACTCCAGCCTGCCCTCACACACAAAGGAGATGGGCTCCTGGCTTTGGAGAGGAGTTGGAATGACTTCTCAAGGCGCTGAAATTTGAGTCTGGAATTTATTTCTCACCCAACTTTTCCCTAGGATAGGAAAAATGGGCGACCTCCAAAGCTGTGGTTCACGATGGAGGACAGGCACCAGTGGAGGGAGTGAGGTTAAAGTGGAAAACTGCTGTAAATAAGCTGGTATCCTCTAGGCTGCTATTGTGCAACAAGCTGTTAAACGCACCAACCTGAATATTTGGAAGCAACTGCCCCTGAAGAAAACTAGAAGGGGAAAAGTTGGCGCCAATAAAGGGCAAAACCATGACTTTAAGTGGAGACAAAACCTCTCCAGGGGAGGATCTGCCAATGCTCACAGAAGACCAGGCAGTCTGTGACTGCCAGCCCATAAACCTCAGTCTTTTCCCTCTCTTGTTTCATCCTTGCATTCACAGTCTGTGGATTAAAAACAGGTCAGGGGAGCAAAATAATACTACAGCATTTTCTGATCCTGAATGTGGAAAACTTTTAAGTGTGGCAAATGCTGCCTATGTTAAATATAAAATGTATTACATGGCCAAAGGGTTGCTGGGAGTTTAAAAAGCTATTTAAATTTACTAATTTATCATTCACATCCCATGATGAGCTGGAAGAGCATAACCTTCTATGTCTGCACCCACTGGATGTACAAGCCTTCCAACCACGTCCCATTGGGTTGGGTTACATTGCCATGCCTAAGAAACATTAAAAACTTTGTTATAGTCAAACTCAGATCTCAAAGTGCTGAAAAGACACATTAAAAAGCATTTTTCATACTTCAGCACCTCACTTTATTATTCATAATGACCAGAATGAAAGTTTAAATTTATTTGCATTTTAACATCCACAAAGCTATCTCCCTCCAAGATTACAAGACTCCCAAATCTGCCTAGGAATGTCATGAGAAGAAGAAGGAAGCTCTTCTATCCCTGAGGAAGGAAAGAGATACAGAGAGGTTTTCCAAGTGCCTTCCAGCAGCAAAAGAATATTTGCTCAGCAATATAATCATATTTGCTGTGAGCATCCTGCAGGAAGCCACTCACCCACACCTTTGGAGGAGGCTGCCTGGGCCAAGGTATGGATTTCTCTGCCCGGGAGCCGGGATATGGCTTGACTGACATCACCATGGGGACTAATGACAGAAGATTTCCCCAAAGACTCCGAGGGCTTTGAAGAATGGTCTTTCATTCTGTGTTGAACATACAGATAAAATGTCCACGGCAGAAAACTAATCAGATCATCTGTGGTTTGCTTTGCTGTTTGCTCAGGTCACTATCCCGTGGTTACAATTATCTCAGTCACAAACCGTACAGATGTCCAAATTGGCTTCCTGGCTTTTTCTTTAAAGAGTCCTGCTTTGGAGGATAGTGATTTCTACCAGGAAGTTCGTGGCCAAGTCCCTCACATTTATACCTATCTCCAAGGATAAAGTCCCTCTCCAGCCTCCAGGCAAAGCTGAAACATCCCACCACCACTCACTGCCAAAATAAGCGTTTAAAAGTCATAACTCACACACCAGAAACAAAGATTTATATGTGAAGAGGCAAGGAAGAAGGGAAGGGAGGTGAGACTCATGAGATGCCCGTGGGATTAGTTATCCTCACTTGAAACTTGAAAAAGTTGAGGATTCAATGTGCACCTTTTTGGTGCATCTCTGGGAATTTCTGCATTGAATTCTGCAGCTTTTCTGGTAAGGATTAGTTCTCTTGTGCTTCCCTTCACTCACAAGTCTCTTCTGGTGGCTCAGGACCAACATCTTGGTAAAAGGTAAAGCTACAACAGTGTAGCTGTGGAAGTCTAGGGCTACTTGCTCATGGCGTCAAACTTTTCACTGTAAAAATTATTTTTTAAATAAGATAACCATTAATAATCTACTTAATTACACTGACGTGTATATTAAGGATGCATGGCCATGTGCAGGCTTTTGTTTATGCTGGAATGTGATGGGAATATCCTTGGAGCCACTGAAATGCTGCTGGTGAGGGAAATAAAGGGTTCCTGGCTCCAAAAGTCACAACCTCTGCCCATCTTTGTCTCAGCTGGAATTTGAAAAAGTGTTTCTGCATTTGAAGCTATTCTGGTTTGCCCAAGGCTTTGGTCCTGCAGAAGCAGGATGGGGCTTTGAGCAGCAGTGGAAGATGTCCCTGCCCATGACAGGGGGTTGGAATGAGATGAGCTTTAAGTTCTCTACCAATGGAAATGGTTTGGCTAATTCTATTTTTTTTTTTTTTTTGTAATCACATAAGAGTTTACAAACCTGAAATAACAACCCTAAAGATATTTGATGCCTAATACAGCCTTAAATTTGATTAGCACGAGACAGAAGATCGTGACAAGTAAACTACAGAAAGTTAAATAAAAACTTTAGAAAAGCTTTACCGGCCAAACTCGGGAGTTCTACCCGTTGAGTTTGGGTGGAATATTCCCCAAATGCTTCACCCCAGGCAGGCACCCCCTCCCTCCGGCCCCAGGTACAGCCCCAGAGCTCCGCAGCAGCAGAGCTTGGATGGAGCTCCACCCTCTGGCACAAAGCTAAACTGGAGGGGAGAGGGAAAGGATTTTTATCCATGGAGATGAATAAAAGTTCAGAGTACAGCATCCAGGTCTGAGGTCTGGGACTTTTTACACAGGCAGACAGCAATAGGACAAAGGGGAGAGAAAGTAAGGTTTAGTTTGGATATTAGGAATCAATTCTTCCCTGGGAGGGTGGGCAGGCCCTGGCACAGGGTGCCCAGAGAAGCTGTGGCTGCCCCATCCCTGGGAGTGTCCAAGGGCAGGTTGGAGCCCCCTGGGACAGTGGGAGGTGTCCCTGCCCAGGGCAGGGGGTGGAACAAGATGAGCTTTAATGTCTCGTCCAACCCAAACCATTCTGTGATTCTGCAAAAGCTGTTCTTTGCTGAGGATGGGTTAAAAGGCTGTCACAAAATGCTGGCACAAGTGTCCAGCACTAAACCCTGCTCAGCCAAGCTCTGAAATAATTTCTCAGCTACTTCTTCATTTTTCTAGCTGAAAGGCCACTGAGTGACCACAGTGCTTTTATGTTTTGTATCCCCCTGTACTCCCATATGGATTGGGGGACGACTTAAAAAGGACACAGAAAATGTTGCCCTGTTGGCTTTGCTGTCTGATCCCCCCCCAAAACCCCCACAACTGCCCTGCAAACTTTAACCCTGAAATGCTTCATCTGCTCTCCCTTACCTGCAGCTTGGCTTTCACCTAAACACTGCCACGTCCTCTTTTCATATTTGCCTTTTCTTGCAGGGGCCTTTTACAGAGATTAATTAGAAGCTTTGTAGGTTATAAGAAAGAGATTTATTCGTGCCAAACATATTGCAGGGGCCCTCTTTGCAGGGCGTTGTTACAAACTCATTAAACAAGCTCAGGCTTTGAGAAATCTCTATTTTGTCTCACTTCCAGAAGGTGGAGCCAGAAAGCTGGGAGTAGTTGCTGCAGCGTGGGAAAGCCACCTTATCCTCCTGCTCATGCCCAAACCCTGACCCTTCCCAAGAGCTGACACGGGTGGCACAGAGCAGGGGGAGGACATGCCAGGGGGTACCAGTGGGTGCCCCATGGTTGAAGGGAGGGGGCTGCTTTTCCTCCTTTTCTGCACAGGCAGAATGTGCAGCTGGTTAGCAGGATGGGATCAGGAGGCAGGAGTTTTATTCCCAGTCCTGCTGCTGATTCTCCTCAACCCAGAACAGATCAGTCAGTGTCCCTGTGTTTGCTGGAGGGGACAGTTTCAGGAGGATGGGATGGAAAGCAGAGGTGCTGCACAGACAGTGCTGCTGTCACTCACAAAGTATAACTCAGGGCCAGGTTTGATCCTCTTTTCCAGCTGATGGCACATCCCAAAGCAGAGGGAGGTCTCTGGGAACGTATTCCTCACACACAGTAACCTGAGGGGTACTTTTGGGATGTTTGATTTATAGTGTTAACTTCAAAATCCAGGTCAGGAAGTGAATGATCCAATGTTTTCTTAACAGTTACCACCTATTTCTTGTCTGTCTGCAGAGCTATCCAGAGGTCTTTGAGTTTGTCATCTTCAGATGTTCCACTTACAAAAATAACATGCAAAAAAAGAAGGTGACAACTTTTTGTGAAATGTGTTTTTTACTGGTTTACTTCTTGTGGTTTTACTAGTTTTATTTTGGCAAGAGGACAAGTTAGACTGGACCCTGTCCCAGGAGGAGCTCACAGAAAAATCTTCATCTCTGTGACCTTGGAGGCTGAAGAAGGGTCCTGCTGGCTGCTCTGTCCCCTTCTCCTCGGGGTTCACAGACAGTCCAACAGCAGCAGGCAGGCTGAGCTCCCTGTATGCCCTGCTAACAGGAGTCTCATCCCTGCTTTATCCCATGGGATGCTGCCAGGGCACCAGCATGACTGGAAGCCCATCCAGGGGTGAGTGATGCTGATTTGGTTAAGCACCAGTTTGGACATCACCAGAATGTCCCAGCTTTCCTTCCTCATTCCAGGTAGAAGCCTCTAATGGGCTGCATCCTCCTTTTTGGCTTCCATCCCTTCTAACACATGTAACTTCTCCAGTTAAACACAACCTGTCTGACAATTTGAGGGCATTTTTTTTTGGCTGCAGTTACTTTCCCTCTTCCAGTAGCAAGAAACTACTCGTGTTTTGGTTTGTATGTTCAGGTAACAGCATTGCTTGAGTGCTGCCAGTGATTTATGTCCCTTTCAGCAGCAGGACTCTGGAAAACTACTTGGAAGATATGAACACCAAGCATTTTTTCATTTTCTCATCAGATTTCAATTGTTATGATATATGCCCTCGAGAGACTGTGAGGAGGGGAGAGGGGGGGAAGGGGAAAACCTTTTATGGTTTGTTGTGATCCATATGGAAAAAATATATATTTCCCACACATCTGACTCAATACAGTGTGCACATTTGTAAGGCACATGTGAATGAATGCCAAGAGAGGGGAATTTTTATGAAAGCAGACTGATTACATGGCAAAAAATCTATCAGTTGAAGCTGGATTTATTTACAGTGTAGTAAATTGGCTGCTCAGAGGGGCTGGCACTGTATTGGTGATCAGGTTGTCTGGGGAAATGTTATGTTTGATAAAAGCCCCCCAGGACAGTGTTCCCTGAGCCAGAGTATTCATGTGTCATCTCTCCTTGTGTCACAACACACCCCAGTGCTGGATATATTTGTACCAGTCTCCTGCAGATAAAGTTGGAGAAGGGAAGGAAAAATGTTGTGGGATTAAAATGTCCAGTAATGCATTAAATGAGGCTCCAGAGATTTGGGGACCTGGCCAAGCTGTTTAAATGTTTTCACATCAGCTGGAAGTTCCTCCTCCATTTGGATTTGGAGATCTGAAAGGGAAGGGGAGGAAGGTGAGATACTCCATCCTGGGTTGGTGTGTGACCCCCTTGGCACCATCCTTCCAGGCCAGAGATCCCACACAGCTGGACCCTGGATGATCCACATGCAGGTGGTGGAGGATATTCCTAAGGAAATGGGCTTCCAGAAAAATGGGGACAAAGTCTGTCAGCTCCCAGTGGGCACAAACAACTCCTGCCAATCTTCCTCCACTACAGAGAGAAAAATGTCTGAAGGAGTAAGACTTTTCCCCCTTAACAACTCCAGACTATGGGTTTTCAGCACGAGAAAGATTTCTGTAATTCAAAGTTGCTCTTGGGCTGGTTTTGTCCCATATTTCTCATTGCTGTTTTCACCTTCAGATCTGTTCCCATCTCCATGGTGTGAAAAGGAACTCATCTTTTATTTCCCCAAATTCAGGGATGATTTTAATACCCAGTCCTCTAATTAGGGGATAATTTTGACAAAGCTGAAGAAATTGTGCTGCACCACTGGGGACCTCTGGAGATGCTCAGCAAAGGGTAAAGCTTTCCCTCTCTCTCAACAGTAGATCCTCCCACTGGATTTCCCTGAGTTGAAATGATGGGGCAGGTGGAATCCATCATCCCTCTTGGAATGAGGCTAATTTGGGATAAAACTAATGAGCTTTGAAATATTTATTTGCGTTGCAAAACAGCGGAGAGAGTTTGAAAGAAGACACCAGAATCCTGTTTAAAAAGCACACCAGCATCTGTGAACACACACACACACATAGAGGGGGTTTTTTTAAGCAAAAGCAAACCAGATTGCATTACCCCATAAGATTAGTACTTTATTGAACCTCATTATAGGTTCAAGTCCTCCCATAGTCATATCCCACTGTGTTATTTTTGGCACATGGAGCCATCATGATTTAGTATCCTGTGTGAGAAAAATGAAGTCTCTCTCTCTAAAATATGTTGACTATTATTCCAGATGTGGTAGTTGCCTGAGATCTTTTTCAAGCAGGTTTTTATGGCTGAGGTTGTTTGAATCAGGCGTTATTTATTTATATGTTCAAGCTAAAGAAGGGGTGGGAGCAGTTTTTAATGAAAGCTAAAGGAAAAGGGATAATAAAGTGTGCTCGCTGGAGAAAGAAATATTTACACATAACTTTTGTACATTTCCCAAGAAAAATAAAACCAGGGCATATTGAAAATCATAGTTATTATTTGGCATTCTCCTGCAACAGCAAAATCCCAGGAAAGGGACGAATTTTAAGTAATTAGACTTTCCAGTTAATTAACTGGTTATAACTTACTGTGTTATTGGCAGTAGGGCCAGGAGAGGCAATGAGTCATTACAGATTCTTTCAAGGCAAGATCACAGATTTGCAGATATAAATGAGGCAGAGGCTGAGGGAGAGGGAGAGGACCCGACTTTCCTGCTGCCATACAAAGCTTCCATGTCCTCAGCTGGAAGTTTGATTTACTGGGGACCTGCTATAAACAGAAGAGGCATTAGCACGACCAGACTGGGGGAATAAGTCCATAAAATGAACATACTGGGAGGGCAGAAGAGAAGTGGGAATAAAGAAGATTAATAAATTAATGGATGGGATGAGGAATAGTAAGAAATAAAAGAGGGGATGAAACATATCCAAGGAATGAGCATTTTGCCATGATGTCAGTAGGGCCAGATGTGACCCCAGTGTGTGGGACAGGTTGGTGCCCATCATTGCCCTTCTGGGCATTAATTGAGCTCTAATTATTACAGGTGGGGAGAACTTTTTCCATGAGTAAAACCTTTCTAAGTGCTGGTGGAGGAGCAGCCCATGGGTGGCCCCGGGCAGGAGATGTGATGCAGAGCAGCAGCTCCCCTGGACTGAGATGTGTGAACATCTCTGCAGAGCAATGGGCTGGGATTTGAATTTCAGGTTACAAAGAATCCCCTTCAAAACAGGCCAAGAATAAAAAAACAAAGAAAAAAAGGCTGCAAATGCTGAAGAAAACTCAGCCAGAAGACAAGCTTATATAGGAGTGGGAAACAAGGATTCAGGTCCAAATTTCCACTGAAACATCCAACTGAACCAACCTTGAGTGTGTTACCACAGTGATTTTGTCATGTACCTTCCCCTCCTGTGTGTCTTGAGCTGGAAATGGAAGCAGGAAAACACCAGGTGAAAACTATCCCTTGGAGTTTCCTCGACTGCTGGGAAGAACAAAGCCCTGGGATCCACGCTGCAGTTCCAACCTGTGTTGGCAGATGGAGCAGGGGGAGCACAAAGGTTCATTTGAATTGTCCTCCAGAAGTGCTTCCTTACAGGTTTTGGTTTCCTTGGATTCACCATAAGGAAGGAGTTTGTGTCTTTGATGCTTTTAATTAGAGCCCAGATTACTGTGGAACAAATTCTCCAGCGTGGACCTGGCACACGAGATTCCCACGGCTCCCAGTTAACGAGGGAGTTTTAAGCAAAGCAACAAATCTGTCACCTCTGCAGCAGGGCCAGCACTGAGGGGAGGGGGTGCAGCTGTAGGAGGCCCCTTTTCCCCAGCTGGGTGGGGTGAGGGGAGCTCAGCCCCTCACCTGCCCATCCACACAGAGCCACTGGTGACCACAGGGATGGTGTTGGGATGCAGCCCAGCAGCCAGCTCTGCTTCATGCTCCTCTGAGTTTCCATGGCAGCTCGTGTGCTGGGACATCACCTCAACACAAATAAGCTCAGGAGTGAGCCTGTTGTTAGTTTTTCCCTCCCCGTTGGGATCACAAATGCTTCAAAGTAAAAGAACATGAGAATGAAATGCTTCCACATCTGTGCTCACGCCCAGGCTGACTCCACAGTTACTCTGGATGTACATTCAGGGGCTCTCTGCTCCCCAGCTCTCCAGACAAGGGGTGCACACAGAAAAGCAGCCTGGCCCCTCTGACATCCCTCACCCCCTTCCCGGGCAGCACCAAGCTCTGAGAGAGCAGAGCAGTGAGGGAGATGGGGACAAAGGAGAATTAAACCCCGTGAATGAAGCTCCATCTTCATCTTCCCCTTGCACCCATCCCATCCTCCAACAGCCCTGCTCTGCACTGGGGTCACACTCTTGTCCTGCCTCACCCCACCCCAGCTGCACCCCAAACTGGAGGGTGCATGTCCTGAGGAGAACAAAGTCAGTATCTCTGCCTTTTCTTTTTGCATTTCAGCCACAGCTCTTAAAGCTGTTTGTGAAACTGAGCTGGGAAATTTAGGCACTGAAGCAGCTCTCGTGACTTCAGGTTGCTGCTCCATCACAAAGCTGTAAGGGGTGGGAAGTAGAAATCAAGCTGACAGCAAAAACACACAAAATCAATTCAAATTAATGCACCCACTGCTAAAAACACTTTTCTACTTTTAATTAATGACATCAGGTCCTAAATTGTCCCTGAATTCAGTCACAAGTCCTGGTTTATTATTAAAGCATCACAGAGCTGGCAATACACTCCATGTAGGATTTGCTCTTGTAAATTAACTCCTCACCCACTAAATCGTTGGCTTCAATAGTGGTTTGTGAGAATTTAGTTCAGTCTGCAGTGGACTGGATGAAGAGCACTCATACAGTCATCACAGTGTCTCAAGACAGAGAGAACAGGGACTTCTCAAGCTCTTTTTCACATGCAATGCTTGTCTCACACCCCATGAGCAGGTCCTGTTGGAGCTGCATTTAGCCCACACCAATAAAAGGAAAAATAAGTGCTCAAATCCAGAGCAAAATAACCTCTAGGGAAAAAAAAAGAAAAAAGAAAAAAGAAAAAAGAAAAAAGAAAAAAGAAAAAAGAAAAAAGAAAAAAGAAAAAAGAAAAAAGAAAAAAGAAGAAAAAAGAAAAAAGAAAAGCACAGGCTTTCTGGAATCTGCCTTCAAACAAAATAAAATTCAGGCCAGGCTCAATGCAGTTCTTATTTATTAGCAGCTCTATGGGAATGCAACAAGAGAAATGGGACAGCAGTGCAGCAACCAGCGGGTCCTCAGCCCCACAGTGGGTCCTACAGGCAGCAAAGAGGGTTCTGGAGGCAGTGAGGGGGTTGCTGGAAACTTGGAGAGGATTTTGGGGGCTTTTTCTGCTGCCCTGGAGCCTTTGGATGCCTGTAGCTGAGCACCAGCCCAGCTCACTGAAGCAAGTGGATGGATCAAAGGGCTGGGAACTTCTTTAGAAACATAATACTGAGGAGAAAACCAGGACCATGTGGCCATAAGGGGAAGAGTGGGCTGGATTATGATAATTTTACTGCTCCTTGAGCAGCACCTGGTGGCACAAGAAGCATCCTCAGGCTGAGGGTAGAAACACCAGGATGCTGAGGAGTCTCTCAGGTGGGTCTCAGTGACCTGGGGAGCCTGTGCCTGATTTTCCCTTTGTTTATGGCAGACTGACCCTCTCCCCCCAGCAATCTGCAACTGGCCTGCAGAAGAGAAATTAGGCACTTCTTTGGCGAGCTTTTCAAAAGAGTGCTCAGCAGCTCCTCGGGTTCTTGCTATTGGCAAAAAAATTAAAGGGGATAAACCTAGAAAATTGAATATATATCTGCTGCTCTCAATCTATTTGCTGATAGCCAGATGTTAGCCTTAATCGGGGTGTTTCAGCTGGGAGGCACAGAGGGCCAGATGCAGATTAGCTCCAGGGAGGGTAGCTTTTATCTTAAGTTTTCAGGAAACTGAGGAAAAAATAGATTTATTCATTCGGTGCTGTGATAAGGCAGACATGAAGGGTAGTTGTGTAAGGAACAGACCCTGACATGGTTACACATTTTTGGCATTTTTTCATTGCCTTTTCACAACATCCAATGAGGTTTTTTTATGCTGAAGACTCTTTTGGGGGTAAAGAAGGGAGAATTTCACACCTTGGTCGTTCCAGAGGCACATTTAAGGTTCTAGTAGGAGCTTTAACATTTTTCCAACGTTACTCAGCACTCAGGGGGAAAAAAAACAACCAAAAGTCAGATGACAGATTTACATCCCTGAATTTCAGTGGATGTGAAGGGTCTAAAATCTCCCTCATGTTTCTTTTTATTGATTGCTCCCCAAGATGAAACAATCGGGAGGCTGAGCGCATTTATAACTAGCTTGTGAAATAAACCTCCCATCTAGCAAAGATATTACACTGAACAGGAAACAAGCCCACAGAAATTCATTATGTTCCCAGAATTAAATGAAAACAATATAGTTTATGGACCATAGAAGGTCTTTACAGTAAAAAAACTGAAACGAAAATCCCCTGCACTGTGCAGAACCCTGGATCCTCCAGAGTCAGGATGCTTCAGCCGCCAGTTTTGTGTCATCACTTCAGAGCTCCTGATCTGCAGCACAAAGGCACACACACACACACATGGCCTCGTGTCTGCATTCGCCCAAGAAATCCAGCAGCAATACTGGGAATGTTGCTTATATCCATCCCCAGTGTCAGGGAGGGTGGCAGGGGAGGGAGGGCAGCATCCCCCAGCGCCTGGGGGGAAGGAGCAGGAGAGCTGGAGCCTCCTCAGCTGGCAGGGAAAGGCAAAAAAGGTCTTGGTAACCAGCCTTCCTGCGTTTATTTTTAGCAAGGAGCATCCCTCTCCCAGCTCCCCTCTGCAGTGCTGTGGTGGGAATCCCTGGGCTGAATTTCCAGCAGTGAAAATCTGCTTGCTCCTGGGTAAATATAAATATGTACTCAGATATATGAATGCAGATATCTTTCTTGTAGGAAAACTAAATGGCAAACAGCCCCAGCAGCACTGGCAGCACCATCCCAGGGCTGCTGGGGGGTGACAGACACAGCCACGGGCTTTTGGCCCTACCTTTTGCCCCTGGGAATAATTAACTTCTCATTACTGGGGTCGGCCTGAGGAGCTGAGACAAAACCCAGGACAAAAGCTGTATGTCCACAGGGAAAGGAGTGTGGGTATCACCCAGGGGACACAGCACAGCACTCCTGAAGAAGCTGCTCGTGTCAGCAGATACTTTATTTGGTTATGAAAACAAGCTGAGACAGGAAAAAAAGAACTAGAGCAAAATGCAATCATTGCACTCATTCATAGTGCAGCAGGAAGGCAGATTTTGAAAGGCTGAGTCAGAGGAGGAATCCAAATGCAATAAAACCCCAGGGATGGAAAGCTGGAGACATGCAGGGCTGGGGCTGCCCCAGGAGGAGCCAGGACTGGGCAACCAGTTCTTCAGCAAAAGGCTCAGCTGAAGTGCTGGGGATTTATGCAGCACCAGGGCACTGTGGAAGTGATAAACAGTGTTTCCACATCACAGACAGATGCTGGGACACAAAAGAGTAACTGTAGGTTTGAATCTGCCTTGAAATGAGGGCTTTAAACTCCTGACTTAAACTCAGGCAGGAATGTGCAGCTGTATCAGCCCCTCCCAGGGTGAGTGAGCCAACACAGTCTGGGAAGGGGCTGGACATTAATAGTCCTCCAGGTGAAAAGAGAAAGGATTTGGGGTGGTTTTGATGCTGCTGCCTTTGCTCAGCCTCCCACTACCATCTCTGGTCTGTGCCAGCCCCAATAACCAGCACTGCCAAGCCCACCACTAAACCATGTCCCCAAGTGCCACATCTAAATGGTTTTTGAGCACAGATCTGCTCTGTGCCTCAGTTTCCCCACCAAGAACCAGAACAGTGATGCCAACCCCTTCTGCAAAGCACGTGGAGATGTGCTGGTAAGGAGCACTGCAAAACAATCAGCCTTTAGGGTTGTTCCACTCTTGTCAGGCATCCAGCACGTTCAACAATTCCAAAAAAAAACCCTTGAAGGAAATGGCTGCAGCTCTCAGCTTATTGAAACAGGGAAAGACAAAGCTGTGGTGGGAGCCTCACTCGATGGGCAAGCTCAGCAAGCTGATGGAAAGTGTGAGCAGACCTGATGGGTTTGAGGTCCCCTCCCAAACTACATTCCTCCTTCCTCCAGTTCTCCAAACACCCAACCCCAGAAAAAGGGAGTGACAAGGGAAGGAATGGTGTTATGGCAGCTGGGATGGAGCCACAGCAGCACTCACACCTCAGCTGCCTTGGGAAAGCCACATGAGCAGCTCTGGCCAAAACTCAATCTTGGAAAAAGAAAAGCCACAAAATGGCTCCATGGTCCCTGCAGGGAGGCAAAGAGAAGTGAAATTCCAAAAGCAAGAAAGACAGCTCAAAGAAGGGACACTTCTTTTGGAATTACTGCATGGAAGAAATAGAGTCAGAAGTGACTTGTGATCCTTCTGCTCTGAGGCCTGGGGAGCAGAGCTGGGTGGGGAAGGGCTTCCCTCCAATACCACATTTCCAACAGTATCCTTTTACCCATGGAAAAAGGTTTCACATCCACTGAAATAAGAGGTGTAACAAATAATGTAATGGAAGAGCTGGCAAGGCTGGTTCCCCCTATGGAGCTCCAGAAGTTCAGCCCTTGGTTTTTCCTGGTCCACACAGTAAGTTTCCAGAAGCCTCCATGGGTGTGAGGAGAGTTCTGGGGACAGGGAAGGGCTCAGCAGGTGCTGCATCCTTTGCTGGGGGACTGCTCTTCCTGCAAAGGATGCATCTGAAAGCATCAGTTTCCCAGCTTGGCATAGGAAAAACTTCTGGCATTGCAGCCCCAGGGATCTGGCAGAGCCTGTAGAAGAAACCAGATTCCCACTGCTAAACACCTTCCCCCCCTCTCCCCCCCCAAAAATAGCTAAAAATCAGAATATTCACTTCTTTGTGAGCTTTAACACAGTGATTTAGTCTGTGAGCAGTGAATCTAATAAAGCCTGCATCTCTCCACACCTCTTTTCTGGTGATTGATTTTAAAGGTGAAGCAGGAGCAGTCTTTTCTGGGATTGAATACATATGGGGGCTCCAGAGGATCTCCTGCATGAGCTGCTGTAAGGTTTCTCAGTATAAAGATCTCATACACTCCTAACATTTCATTATCTCTGAGCTTTCTTATTGTTTGCTCAGTTTGGATAAAACAGATTCACAAGTCACAGGAGGGAAAGAGAGGGAGGGGAGGGGAAGGGAGGGGAGGGCAGGCACAGGGAGGGGCTCCAGCATTAGGAAGCTCAGTTCCACAAGAAATCAGGAGCTGATTGGGGCTGCTCTGTCATAATTTCCAAATGGCAGCAACTTTCCACAGCATCATCCTTTCCAAAAATTATGAGGAATACGGTCTCAGCTGTAAGCATTGCTCCTGGCCAGGTTCATCTCTGAAATCCTTGGGACTTGCAGTGAGTTTGAACTGGGCTCATCCTTAAATTCATCCCTCCCTTGCCAGGCACAAAACAGCCCCCACCACACACTGTGACCCAATTGTCACAGGAGACAATTTTCAAACTGGTTTCCAAATCCAAAGCCTGTTCACACTGAAATCAATGGCTCCACAGAGGGAAAAAGATGGGCCAAAGCACAACACTTCAGAAAAATCCCACTCCACTTAATGTTGGGATTATTCCATACAGCAACAAAAATTACAGACATGCAGAGAACGCCTGAGATGTCAGTGTCCTCCTTAGATGAGATATCATTTATCTACTTGCAGACAAAAATAGTTGTAGAATGATCTCATTCCTCAACAGCATCTTTTCCAGGTCACCAAAGCCCTGAGATGTGTGTGCACAGAAAAGCCACAAAACCAACCCAAACCATTCCTGATGCTGCTGGATGTTTTGGAAACAGGAGGCTTCACTTTTAAAGTTCAAACAGAGGGGAGGTTTATCATAAATACAAATATTCATCCCAATTTTCAGCTGTTTCCTTTTTATTATTCAACCAATTTATGCAAGAAGCTCAGATGAAGCCAAACTGAATTTTTGCACATCACCAATCACTTTTCTGTACCAACTCTGCCTCTCTCTTGCCCTGAGCCTGCTGATGTTCAGCAGGACACTCACTCCATGGCTCTCTCAGGCTCGTGCACATCCAAACACTGTATTTAAATGACAATTATTCCCGTGGTGACTCATGTGGTTGAGCTGCCGAGGCCTTTAGAGGCAGGAAACACATGTTAGAAATTATTGTATGTCTGGTACTGTCTCCCTCCTCTGTTTCTCCAGGTGGCTGAGCAAAAGCAAGAGCAAGAGTGTTTTCTGATGCTGACCCTGGTTAATGTGAGCATAAATGCAAGGTTAATACCCAAAGGGTGGATGATGAAGGAAAAAGTGAAGAAAAGTAATCAGGATGAGGGAAGTAATTCAAACAATTCCTTGAAAAATGTGCACCTTTGGCTTGTATTCTGACAACAAAGGGTGAGGATTACCATGAAATAGGAGAGTAGCATGTGTTATGTTACTTATTCCTTAGGAAGTAAATCAGCAATGTACAGAAGATGTTAAATCTCTTAGCAAAACTAACTCAGTTGCTATTTTTAAGCAGACAGGATACACACACACCCCTCCTCCCTCTCCCCCAATACTATGCTTAAGTTCCTTTGGAAAAGCAGCATTCTCCCTCTTGGCTCTGCTGCTATGAGCATATGAGCCATCAGATGCAGAGGACCATCAGCTTTGATTCTCCTCCTGGCCAGAGAAGGTCTGAAATAACTCTTGTTGGATTTGGGAGAACTTACACCTGAGGCTTATACCTGAGGCAGGATCACATCCTGGATATCCTAAATTATGTTCCAAGAAGCAAGATATGCATTTTTGCCATCTGCCTGTTGGCTTCCCTGGGCAATATGTGATACCCATGCATGGGCAGGGTTGGCCTTGGGAAAGGTGCTTTCTCAGGCTGCCAGGAAATGTGGAAGCAGTGGCTGGGGAATACACAATGAACATTCCCTGCTCCCCTCTCCAGCCTGCTCAAGTGGACTTTCCCTGAGCCATTCAGTTATGTCATTTTGGGCAATAAATCCACTAAGTCCTGCTTTTTTTAAAAAATACTAGAGACTATAGTACTTTCCTGTGAGATGGAAGAGGGAAATTCCTTCTCCCTCCCCACCCCCTCACCATATTCAAGAAAAGCACAATCCCAAAGCTTTAATAAATTTTTATAGACACTTCAGGCCAGTTTCAGCTCTCAGATTCATCAAGGTAAATCTGAAATGAGCAAACTTCAGAGGAGCTGCTCCAGTTTCCCTGGGCACAGAATTGGCCTCTCTCTGCCCAGTGCAATGGAATAAAAATGAAGGGAACTACAGCCTTGATGCTCCTTCACAGAATGGATCTCCTCCTCTTCCCAGCTGACCCCCAGTTTGCTCCATTAGCTGTTAGTTGCCAGCTACTTTCCATGTCTCAGAGATGGGAGGTACTGCAGGAAATAAAGAACAGGCAGCACAGGCACAAGGTCAGGCTCTGGGCTCTACTCAGAGCTCGTCCCCACGTTCCTTCAGCATTCCAGGAGGACTATAAGGCCCACCAGGAGCAGGTCTCCAGCTGCTCCCAGCCCTCAGCACCATGCAGGGTGTCTGTGAGACCTCAGCCTGGCTGTGGCAGGGATGGATCTGTGTGCACAGTTCCAGGCACCGCTTGGGATTGCTGCTTTTGCCTGCTCTGGAATCATCCCACAGCCTCTGCTCAGATCTGCAGATCTTTCATTCCACCTAAGGACCAAAGCAATCTTCCCCAGATGATCATGGCAATCAAGATAAGAAGCTCTTTTTCACCAAAACAAACATTCCCAGACCATTCTGGCCAGGCAGGAGAGGATGTCTGTGTGCTCACCCCAGCTCCTGATTTACAGTGCTGTGGATGAGCTTTAGGAAGTGCAATTCTTTTTTCCAGGACAGAGGCTTTTGGCACAAACAATAGGTGAGGATACGGGTACTTCTGACACTGCCTATAAATTCCTGCTGAATGTGTAGCAGTGGTAGTAAAGAATGAGCTTGGTTGGTTAGAGAAACATATTTCAAGTCATTGCAGAGAAAATGCAATGAAACTTAATGCAATATGTTGTTTTCAACCTTCTGTAAGACAATAGTCTCATCAAACAGAGGTTCTGCTTCTCTGTCATCTTTGGGGGGACAAGCTGGACAGAAAAAAAATGGGATTTAAGCCCTGAAGTCATCATTTCTTTGGGTCTTAGGTTCCCTCTGTCCATTTTGGCCCCTCTAAAACTGTTTTTTTCCTACTTCCTTCTAACCACATGCCAGCCTGGGAACAGGGAAGGGAAGGAAACTAAGTCAAGAAAAAATGGTGCTTAAACTAAAGGTCCAACTCATGGCAAGTTCCCTGGTGCCCAGCAAAGCCTCGTGCTGTTCTCTCCCTCCTTATTCCCAATGCACCTGTGCTGCAGCAGCAGCACCACATCTGTGAAATAAGCTTTGTCAGGTCTTACCCTGTCGTCTGGCCACCCCACAATGCATTAAAATCTATCCCATCCCTTATAATTTGTAGCTGTAGGCAGAGCCTGCCTAAAACCACTCCTCCCTCAAAGGAAACCAGAGGCACTTGCAAGACCTTCAATTACTCCTTAATTCACCTCCTCCTCCCTGCTCCACTCATCCCTGAAGTCCCTGGAAGACAGATGGTCCTTGCAGCTTGCCTGTGAGTTTTATAAATCTCATGGCCCAAGTGAGAGGAAGCACGTTTCAGAAAGCAGGGGCTGTGGTGAAGATGCCCTGTCACCTCCTCCCAGTCACCAGAGATTTTGGCTGGAGCCCCTCCAAAGTCTTCTGCTGCTGCAGGTGCCTGTAGGGAGGAGGAGTTCCCTCTTCCCTTCCTTGTCTTTATTACCCAGGTCACAAAATGGTTAAGGCTCTGCTCCAGACCTGGAATTCCACCCAGAAACCTGTTGTCACCTGTGCTGATCCCAGAGCTCTGCATGAATTTCAGCCTAAGGAGGGGGCAGCCACAGGCTGTGAGGACTCCACTTGCTCCCTGAGCTGTTCATCTCCCAGGAAAAGCAGCACGGACCCTCTGGAGATGAAGGACCACACCCACACCTCAGCATGGGCAACTGGGAGCTGTGTCCAAAATGTTCCTGCTGCATCCTAAATAATTCACACACTCCTGAGAAGGAGCAAGGCTGAATTTCTCTCCTGAAGATGCCTTAGGGAAACAGGTTCACTGGCTTTCCTTGGCTCACTGGTCACACAGTCCTGCCATGGTTTTTTATGGAATAGCTGGATTTTCCTCTTAGGCTTTGTCTCCAGGAATCCATCATGACCATTAGGCAAATCTCCTCTAAAACCACTATCTCTGCCTGTTGTTCACACCCAGAAAAGGGGAAAATCCAGTGTGTGCACAAGTGTGGGATCACTGATGGGAGATTCCCTTCCAATGGAGCAGCTCAGGAGCAAGCCCTGCAGACACCTACCTCTCATCAGGTCCAACTTGGATCAAACATATGCCACAAATATGAACATATTCAGCTCACAGCAATGACAAAACTTATAATCAGCTCATAAAGTGGATTTTCATCAGCTCTTCATGTGGCTTTCCTGGATGGGGAGACTGATGTGCAGTGACTTGCTCAGGAGCAGTGTCTTGGCTGCAGCAGTGGTGGGGAAGAAGGAAGAAAAAGGATGGATTTTCCTAGTTTAAATATAAATCTCAGTTTGTTACAGAATATTAAATAGCTCTTATAGATTTATCTTCCTAATGGACCTCCCAGAGAGTCCATTTGCAGTTTAACCCAAGGGGCTCCAAGGTTCCTGTGCTGAGTAATGAATTCTTGGTTGCTCTTGTTCAGGACAGGGATGTCTGTGCAAGTGTCTCAACTCTGAGGTCACCACATTCTGCACAAAGACATAAAATATCAGCCCAGCTCTATTTCCTTCCTGGTTCTGAGGGAACAGAAGGAAGAAACAGCAGTGATCTCCAAACCCTCTTTGAACAGAGGGCTCAGATATTGTGCTTTAATGAGCTGTTATCACCCTGGCTGGGGAGCTGAAGTATTTCAAGACATCCCTCAGCAGCTGCACTGCAAAAGTTAATGATCTGTTCTTGCAAGAGCACACACAGATTCAGGCTGAATGATATGGAGTCAGCCTTCTTGCCTTCAATATTTTGATATTAACCTTTTCCTGATACTTAACCTCAGAAATGTGACCAAGGAAAGTCACCAGCATAAAGAGGAGAGACTGTGAGTGCAACGACATGGTGAACTGCACGTTTCTGAAGCCCAGGTAGGATGGATGTAGTTGTGGATGCTTTCACAAAAGGCTGCTTGTTTTAAACCTGGAGCTGATTTGCTTCAAGCCTGGACTGATAGATGAATGCAGCTAAACCAAGGTGACTAATGTAAAAACCAAAAATTATATGTGTGAATAAAAGCTTGACTTGCAAGACCTGAATTAGCTTTGCTTCCACGAGTAGACAATTCTACAGAACAAAGCAACATAAAAACCCCCACCAAGTCTGAGATGAGAGTTTATAAGGAAAGAATTATTGTGTTATAACACTCTGAGAGAAAACAGGACTGTGCTCCTATCTCTGAATTTGTCAAAAGAAAAAGCTTGAACATGCAGTGAGGAAATTATTAAGAGATAAAAGCTTGTTATATAAAAGAACACCATCTGAGTCAAAGGTACTTGGATGCACAGAACACAGGATCATCATCATTGAAAGCTGTTTTGCTGATGTGCAAGCATTTCAGTTTGCTGAAGTAATTTTGAAGTGTTTATGTAAAAAGGAAAATTGCAGTGAACTGCTCTGAAATCACCTCTAAGAAGCAAGAGCAGAGCACTCGAGCATATGAGCTGGAAAACAAAGAAACTCGAGGGAACAGAATCTTGGAGTAGCCAAGGCTATTTCTGTAGAGGGGGAAAATTGAGTAGCCAGGATGAGAAATGGGAAAGGATGTTGAGTGAAAATGGGCTCTTCATGTATCTGTGGCCTTAAGGACAAACAACCTTCAAGTGCTCTTGCAAGGTTCTGAGCAGGGAAGTGCAGGAAAACGAGACTTTGCTATTAAAATTATGACAAACTGGAGAACTCCTTGGCATTGACTCAACTCTTCTCAGCAAGGTCTGAAGCACCTCTTTGTGGAGTGGATGAGTTTTTGCAGGAGGTGGAGCTCCAAGACTACCCAGAAAGGCCAGTTGCCCATGGCAGATGATCTTACAGAGCCTGATCCAAGGCCTGTTGCAGCCACCAAGAAACCCTTCAGGATTTGGCATTTGATGCTTAAGTGACTCATATTCTCATTGCTATTCTTTGGGAAGCTTAATAAAAATAAAATTGTCTAAGTCAGACTTTTATTTTATTCCATGAGGCAAAATGAATGCACAGTGCAATATTTTAAAATTTAGATTTTTAAAATGTCACATTTTAGTGCTTGAGGAAGGCTGGTTTTTCCAGGATCTCCCACATGGCATCCAATTCATTCTGGAAGATGATTCATTTTTATAGAGAAAACCCTTTTACTGTCAGCTTTGCATGGGAAGAAAATTTTGTTTCCCTGGGTGCAGGGACTGTGACAGAAGCATCAACAACCTGAACCCAGAGCATGGAGAGAGCTCTTTCTTTTTGGTGAACATTCAACTTTAACAGTGACTGAAGTCCACCATTCCACAAAATACACACAAACCCCATTTGCCTGAGGTTTGTTCCATGCTGATCAGCCTGGCACAGTGGCAGGGACACAGTTTGCTGCCCACATGCAGAAACAAAACTGCCTTCCCTGCAGTAACCAGACCCTGCATCTGACATGCCCCCCAGTGATGTGCAGATCCTGGGTGAGCCACAACCATCACAGAGCCACAGAATAGTCTGGGTTGGAAGAGACCTTTAAAGGTCATTTTTTTCTAAGCCCCCTGCAATGAGCCTTCAACTACATCAAGTTGCTCAGAACCCCATCCAACCTGACCTTGAATGTTTCCAGGAATGTGCCATCTGTCACCTCCATGAGCAACCTGTTCCATTTTGACTTGCACCAAACACTGCTGTCAAGATTGGACATGCTCCAAGACTGCATCTCAGTGGAAAAAAGGGGAGGAAAGTACATTAAATAAACATTTATGGCCTCAGGATGAATCTCCTGCCAGGTGCAGGCAGCCAGGGCTCAGGTCTACAGAGCGTGTGTGGAAGAGAGCTGCCAAAGGATAAGCAAGGGCTTAGTGCACCTCATCCTGCAAAGTGGCCAGAGCTCAGGTCCCACCTCTGCAAGACACTGAAATGCAGATTTAACTGTAAGCACATGAATAGTCTCTCCCACTTAGCAGAAGCTCTTTTCCAGAACACATATTAAAAAAAAATCAGACAGAAAACCAGAAATAAAAAAAGACCAATTGCTAAAAGTAAGTGGGAAACAGAGAAGGAAGACTAATATGCATTTATCATTTCTAAAAGCAGCATTTGCTGTGGGCACTGACTTGGAGAAAGACCTCAGTTGGGTCTGAGCTGAGAACATGCCATGTTTCCATAGAGTCCTCCAGTCCCTGTAAACCAAGGGACCATTATTTCTGGGGTTTTTTTTTTCTGGAGCAGGGAGGTAAAGGGAAGAGGAAGAAGCTTTTGTTGCTTTTTTTCTTTTTGGAGGGAGGGTGTATAATTCAGCAAAACCAAAACATTTCCCAAGTGTTGCAAGGTTTTTCTCGATGCACTTGGTCCCTACAGGTTCATGTGCTGTTGTCCTTGCTGCACCAGTAGAGCCATTTCCCAGTTAGTCTTGCCCTCAGGAGCACCCTGGAACCCTTCACACATAAGCAGAGCCAGGGCTTCTTCCAGAAGGAGCTGCAGAATTTAATTAACTCTACTCCATGTTTGCAGTCCTGTGATTTCTCTTACCTTTAACGTGAACTCACATATGGATTAAAGTGAAATAAACCCCACAATTTGAGTACAATTCAAAGCTGATTGGAAACATGTATTACCTTTCCTTGACCTGGCAGTGGGAAGGGAAGTTATTACAGTTCTTTAGTGAGTTTGTAAACTCTTTACTGCTGTGGCAGTTTTAATCCTGCTGAGAGAAAATTTGATGTGGAAAATAAATTGTTGCCATTTTATTCCTATGTTTTACAATTACAGGTTTAGATAGCAAAAAACCATCAAGTTCTTTTGGAATCAACAAGTGAGAGTATTACCAGAATCCAGATGGCATTTTTAGGTTAAATAATAAACAACCATCAATAATAATAAAGGAATGCTCCAGACCTTGCAGATTTTAGTATGCTGACATGATGCAGAATAATTTGGACATTGGAATGATTTGGTTACACCATGACTGAGAAAAAAAGGTGTATGTCTGAACTAAAGTGATGGATCATGCATTTCTGAACAAAAGAGCTCTTCACCATTATTTGGAAGTTTGTAACATTTTAGGGTCACACAGAGAAGAGTCACAAATGAGAGATGCAAAAATACTGGGGTTTATGAAAATGAGAGAACAGTCCAGAGGAGTCCAGAGCAAAATCCTGTCCATCCTAATGCCCTAACGAGCCCTGATGGCTGTTTGCACATCAGCTAAATGGGACTGGAAGCCAGCACAGGGCTGAGGGATGGAGGTGATTAACACATTAGAACAGCAGAATTGGATTTTCTATCTCTTGAGGTCTTCAAACCAAGGCAGGATGTCTTCCTGGAAGATGTGCTTTGGCAAGGCACAAGTTATGAGGCTGCAAACGGAAACGAGCCGGGCAACATTTATTGGCCAGTGACAGATGAGTTGTGCCTCACCTAATGTGCTTCCAGCTTCCAGTGCCATGAATCTCCCAACAAAAATCCATGAGGAGTCTCACCCAGGAAGTCTAAATCAGATCTCAGAGGTCTTTGCTTAAATTAAGCAGATCCAGTACTTTGTGCAGGACTGATGTCTCCTCTGTGTTTGCACAGTGGAAAGGCACAAATCCTCCACACAGCATAAGGTTCCCAACATTTCCTTTTCATTAAATGAGATGAGCTGGCTCTGCAAGGTCTCCCAGGGACCAGATCTCAGCCAGCTCAGTGTGTCACTGTCCACAGGAAAGGAGCCAACACTGTCGGGGTAGAAGAACAGGATATATTTTAGCAATAGAGGCAAATGCCACCTGTGAAGCATTTGTTCATAATTCCTTATAAATAATTAACCAAGAAGGTAAAGGAAGGGGGAAAAGACACCTTTCCTCTGCTCTTAATTCTCTTGCCAACCTGGATGCTGTGTCAACCACCTGGGCACTTGGAAAGGCACAGTCCACTAGCAGAAATTTTTCTCACACCTGGGCACCAAATATCCACCATTTCTGAGATCCATTTGCCACACTATTAAACCTGAAATGTTAAACACTCCAGGGTACTCAGCTGAAAAGCAGATTTTATTATTCTAAATGAGCTTCAGGCTTGCCAGGCAGAAATGGTCAATAATATTTCTTTTTAATTCAAATAAATTATTTGTACTGCACAGCAGAGTCAGTATAACATTATTTACAAGAGCATAATCATGCCATCCCTTTTTCTGTCTCCATTTTTTTTTTTTTTTGCATGGCACGAGGGGAAAAAAGGAAAAATATTGATACTCAAATCAAATCAGACAGAAGATGATCCAGTATAAATAGAGCATAAGGGAAGAACTTCCTGGATTTGTTTTCACTGCTGGCATCTGTTCCTCCTGACACATAAAATTACAGGGAATGATAAACTGCTTTCATGGGCAAACAAAGAAATAGAGGCAAAATAGCAATAAAATCAGAAGTATGCAAGAATTTCTGTAATGGGTTCTGAAAAAAGAAATGAGGAAGAGGATGGATGCAGTGTGAGGAGTCTCCTGGTTCTGGAATGGAGGCATGGAGAGGCTCCCAAGCCTGAGGTTCCAGCCCAGGACAAGGTGTTTCCCACCAACCAGCTAAGCTGCAGGATTGCCTCCAGGACTTCACTGCGCTTTTACTTGTCCAGGAGTGATTGTCCTGTCATTTCCTTGAGCACTCCCTCCTTTTGTCTTAGGACAGAAAGGATTAATCATTCCTTATTCCATATGTCCACCTACAGTTTTACCAATCCCCACCTTTGTGTTTAGCCTCTCTTTTTTCTGGCAGTGATTCCATACTCCCGACTCTGGATCACTCCAGGTTATTCCCAGCCTGCAATCTCTCTGGAGAGAGGTTACCAGCCTCCACCCCTGGGCGTAGCTGTTAATGCAGGTGCCACAGCCCCTCCTCACCTGTGCCCCCCTGGGTCCCATCTTGGTAAATCCTTTTGTATAAATTTAGAGGGCTTTCAGTCTGAAGGAGAAATTATTTTCCCGTTGATAGATGATGTGAAGGCGAAGAGAGAAGGTGTTAATGTGCATTTTCCCACAAGCATCCCTGAAGCAGCCAGCACTCTGGGTCATGCCAGAGGCTCAGTCCTTGCCCTTTGGCTGCTGTCCTGTGTTCCCAACCCTCCTCCAGCCCAGTTTCCCCCTGGCACTGCCCCTGCTGAGCACAGTGTTTACATGCACTTTCTCCAACATCACTGGAAGCAGCTGACCACCCTCCCCTCAGCTTCAATTTAACTTTACATCATTAAACAACAAAGTACAGTCCAGAATATCCAAAGCCTTTGAGTGGTCAGTGTAAACTCCAGCCTCCAAAAGCTCCTGATCCCCAGCCAAAGCCAACTCATTAGGTACCACAGAAACAGCCCTGCTAACACTGGGTTTCTTTCAATGCTGCCTGCAGTGGGGATATTATATGAGGAATGTTCAAATGGAATATAATTTTTACTTGGCTGGTAGTAATTCCATGAGGTTTACAGTCACTCAGGTCTTGCAGGTCATAAGTTATTAAAATGCAGTTATGAATTTTGCATGCCTACCATGCAGGGAATGGGCAGTGACCTGCTTCACCACTGAGACACACAGGGGTCTGTGGGGCCAGAAGGGACCCACCCAAGGGAATCCAGCCACTTTCCATCATTAATCAGCAGTCCTGCCTAACTGGGGAGGTCCCAGTTGATCCCAAGTGAGCAAATGTGATGCCCATCTCCAATGCCTGGCTCCAAGGGCGCTGGGCAGTGGGACAGGAGGGTGGGGATGGGATGGGGAAGGGAGCATATCCCTCCCTGCACTGCTCCCTCCCTGATCTTGGCCTCCCTGCTAATAACTAAATATTTCAGCCAGGCTTTCAGGGTTGCTTTTGTTCTCTTTCTGCCTCTAAAAAGCTTCCAGGGAAATGCTGTGCTAACACGTTAGCCAGGGCTGTGCTCAGCACATGGAGAGAGAAGGGGGGGAACACACAGACACCGAAACCCAGAGGTCACTGCACCGATGGGAAGCACAGAACAGGCTTTGTGTGGATTTGCTCTGCCAGCTCCCTTCATTCTTGACTTGAAACACTTGCTGATAATCCACTCCTTGACCTCTCCTACACAGGATGCAGTGTCACTATATGGAAGCCATATGGAACAAAGGGATCACTCTCAATACACGCTGAGCATAAAAAATAAAAGTTTACAATGGCACTGTCACCACGGCAGCTGGGTCGGCTCCTTGCCAGCGTGCCCTCATATTGGCAGCTGGAAGTTTGTGTGCCTGGTAGGATAAAGAACAGCATATCAGGCTCTAAAAAGAAGAGGAATTTCAGCCAGAGGATCTGTTTGTACCTCTCTGTAACCGAGCTAGCTCCTGAATTTATTGTCCAGACTTTTTTCCTCCCCGCTTTTGAGTAATCATTAAAACTGTGAAACGTTTTCTAGGACATGAGAAACAGATATGATTCTTGATGGTGCTGTTCCTTTGAAGGAGGATACCTGGTTCCCATTAATAACCTACATGTTATGGGATGGAGCTACGGACAATTTGCTTTCTAGTGATTGCAGATTGGAGAACAAAGCTCAGGAATAATCAGAAAATGCACTGAGTTTCTGCTCCAAATGCTTTGAATGTCCTTATGTATCTCATGCCCAAAATTTAGAAATATCCATGATTTGCCAATAGGATTTAATCAGCTTTAAACATCTCCCACTAGGATAAAGGACCTACTTGTGTTTTGTGGGGAAGAAGGGAGAAATCAAGTGAAAAGTTGCTTTACTTTACAGAGAAACAGTAAGACACTAATTTTGCCCCTGCAGTACAGAAACAAGTCTCAGAGGGATGGAGCTACATGTAAGGTTTTGACCTTCATGTTCCCTATTTCTCCCTAATCTGTCTCTAATAGCAGAGAAGATGTTCTGGCAGATGCAAAAGCCACCTGATGACCAAGTTTGAGCTGATGTTTCCATCTCTCTCTTCTCGACAAGGCGCTAGTCAGGCCCTGCCCTGCACTTCCAGAGCTTCTGGAGCAGATGGCTGGAGCCAGATTACAGCCAGAGTCTTGTCTCTACACTCCTTTGCCTTTCAGGAAGGTTTTATTGGAAATCTCATCCATTCCCATTGGTTTGGTCCCCTGCCAACTCTAAATGAGAAATGGCCCATTTCCCGCTTCATTTCCCCTTCAAAACTCACGGGGAGTGCTTGGCACTTTTCAAACCAAGCCCTGACCAAAAAGCCCAGCACAGGCAAAATCCACCTCCCAAAGCAAAGCCAGTTCCTCAGCCCAGCACTGCTGCAGGGACACAGAGTTTTCCTTGTTTTCAGCATCCCTGGCAGGATCCCTCCTGTCCACACCAGAGAGGAGCACATATATTTTTTACCCATCAACTAAATGTATGATAGTGAGAAATTTCTCATCATGTGGCAGAGCATAAGCAATGATTTCTCCAATTTTCAGCCAGGAAGGGAGGGCAGTTAGTTTAGAGCCAATTAATTAATTAGTAGGCTTAAGAGTTCAGTATCCCTTAGGAAAATGATAGAGAAAAATGTGATGGGTTTGAAGACAGAGACTGAGTGACCTTCCTTACACAAAGATTCCCAGCTTTCTACTCCACACTTTGGGGTGGCAAAAAAAAAAAGAGGAGCAAAATGTGTCTTTTCTTGTAATTTAGCAGCTGACCTCAGAGTAGCCTGAAGGCATTTTAAACCTATCTCTGCCTTTATTATGTGTGTCATATGCCCCTATTCATCCTTTGTAGTTTGAAGCAAAAATGACCTTTTAAAGCTATCTAAAGCATAATTTTGCTTATGTTCCCCACTCTCACCATTTGTTTCAAGTTAAATATCAAACAGATGTGCACCCATTTTTAACAAAAAAATGTTTAATATTAGAGAGCATGCCCTCATATAAGACTGGGAAAGCCTTTCAGGGAAATAAGCCTTTCAAATAAAAAGGCATATTAGTGAATTCTAAGGTGATTTTAACTGTATATTTTCAAGCATTAAAGGAAACAGATCCAGCAAGCCATAAAGTGACAAGTGGGAGGTGGGGAAAGATATATGGTATGAGTTTGAAAGAGAAATTAGACCTGGAACAGGGTGGAAAAATCCACTTACCCTGGAGCTATTTGGATTCACAGGTTTGGAGGCAGGGACATTGGAGAGAGGGAGGGCTGAACACTGGAAGGGGGCATCAGCTCCATGTCTCACCCCCTGGCAGACACAGGTTGGTGACTGTCAGAATCACACAGAGGATAAAGTGGCAACATCCAGGCACGTTTTATGTCTCAGGACTAAGAGGCAAACAGCAGAGCTCGGGTTTTTTCAAAGCCAGCTCCCAGCTGGAATATGGTGCTGTGGCTCCATGAAGGTATCAATCAGCTCAGTGTGAGCTTTGCTGTGGTTTCCCTCCTGACTCTGTAGCACTGCTGGTGCAGGGCTGTGTTAAACATTCCACATCTCCTAATATTTCTTGGCGTTGCACAGAGTTAAGGTACAGAACTAAATTACCTGGTTTCCATGATGTGCAGCAGCCATCTCCTCTGATGGTTAATGCTGAAATTCAAGTATTTCCAGGTGGCTGCTTGAATTTCTCCTGCTGCAGGGAAGGACTTTCTCTGCTGAGATGTGCCTGCAAATTCCATTTCCATTTGGCACCAAAAACGGTTTGCACAGATTTACTCTATTCTGGGGTTATTTCATTTGAAGTTTGGAGGACAGCTGATACCTTTAGTGTTTTGCAAAACTCAGGTTGTGTCTGTTGGTACAGTCCAGGAAGATGTAACTGTTTATCAGTCCATTAAGCTGCTGCAGCAGTACCTGAATAATCTGAAGTCGTTTTCCTTAATGACTGCTTAAGGGAAATGATCCTGTTTCCATCCACTTTGCCTTCACAATGCAAGCGAGCCCAGGGGTCTGCAGGAATTAGAGCTTTGGAGGGAAATAATTCTCTTGCTCACTTGCTCTGTTTCTTTTCCAAGCCTGGCTGGCAGCTTGCACATCACAGCAGCCTCCCAGAGCCAGCTCCTGGCTTCACTGCAGGACATGAAATATGGGCTCCTCAGCTCAGGGCAAAGGAAAGGACATTTCTGTCTTTTTTAATCCCTTTATTTCTCCTGAGCAGCTGAAGTGGGAATGGAGCATAATTTACATTTTGAGAAGCAAATCGAGGCTCTAGGAGATTTATTCCTTATTATGCCACTCTTGCTGAGGGATCTCTTGACCAAGGCTTCATAGTTCAGAGGGTTCTGAGCCCAGGGCAGACAGCAAATTTTGTGTTTGGGTAACCTTTGCATACCCCAGCAACAGGCCATGCAGAGCACAGAGGTCACATCACCACGGCTCTGGAGAAGCTGCATTCCCAGAGCCTGGAAGGGAAGGGAACTCAAAGTGTATTTTCCATGCCAATCAAGCTGTCCTGTCACTGCATGATATGTTCATTGCCTTGTGAATTTTAAGGTCTGAAAGCACTACTTTCATTCAGGTGTGTCTGATCCTCTGTTCACCTACACACACAGTTGAAGCCTTTCACCAGCACAGTTCAGCACAGGGGCATCAGTCCCTAAATTAACACTGGCTTTGATTGGCTTCATTCACAAAAGAGCAGCTCAGCCACTTGGAGACCTTCCAGCCTCGCTCATCTGCCAGCAAGTCAGCGGAACTGAGGTCGGGCCCTTCCTGATTTCATCTTGATGCCTTAGGTTTCTTATATTCTTTATATTTCTGGATTTTAGCATAGCTGCATGGCTTCTCACATCTAAGATGGTAGAAAAGCCCTTTGTCATAGTCTGTGAAATGTTGTTTAATGTTCTTTTCAGGAAAAACAAGTTCTAGCAAGGACATCCAGTTTGGGACACGAAACTGGAGAGAAATAACAAGGTATGGGGCAGTCAAAGCAAGACAGAAGGTCCAAAACCCCCTGGAGAAGCTCCAAGGGGCAGAGCTGGGGGGCAGGATGGGGGGAGACATGATTTGGGGGTTGGGTGTATCCATTAGATATGACAATTGATTAGTACTGAAAAGGGGTACTGATGCTTTGGGGGTGCATGGTGGACCTGGAAGCTTCCAATAACAACCAGCTCTTCACATGGCCCCTGTCAGGAAAGTTTTTTTCTCTCATTTTAGTCATCAATCTGAGAAGGAAAGTCAGCACAAAGTCATGCTAGGGAACAGGAGCAGTAGACAACTGCATTATTAAGGCATCTTAAGTCACAACCCAAGAGAATCCAGTAGTGTTTTTTTAAATTCAGTGCATTGAATCAGGACAAGCTAATAAAACCAGTTTCCCACCCTTAGTATTGAGAAAGAACAATGAAATTATCTCTGCTTGCTGGACCTGTTGCCCAGCTCAGTAGGATTTTCCCATCCTTGGCTGAGAACAAATACAGCAGCTGACAGAATGTCAATGTGTGGCGGTAAGCAATGAGAATCATTTAGATTCCAAACCATCCCATCCTAATCCTCTCCTCCCCACCAGCCCAGTTATTCATGGGATAACCAGAAACACCTGGGTACAAGGAATTTCCTGCTGCAATTCAGCCTTAATTTCCTCATAGTAAAAACCTAAGGCTCACAAAGGTGAAAGGAACCAGCAGTCAATCAAGTAAATCACCACCACCACCACTGCAGCAGTGATAGTACATTCTAAATTAAATTTTAATTCCCACCTGATGGTTCACCAGGAGTTACTTATATACAAAGCATTCATCTGACCCACCTTTGTATTCCAGGCGATTTTGTTGGGGTCCCATTAGTTATTAACACCCATCTAAGTTTCAGAACAGCTTTTTTTTTTTGCTGTGATTATGATCAGAATCAAAATGAGAAAGTAATGCAGGTATTTTCTGGATAGATTCATTAAGGCTACACAGAGGCTCTTACTGTGGAAAGCAATGAACCACAAGGCCAAGAAACCTCCCAGTTTCAGAAGTATAAATAGGGCAGGTTTAGGATCTTTAATATTTATTTATTTGGGGGTTAAAAAGTGGTTATAGTGCTTACTGGGATCATGACTAGGTGACAAACCTCCCCTCCCCTGCCCTGTGTTCTGCAGTCATAGCAGCAAAAATATCTGAGAGTTCAGCACAGGGTACCCAGAGAAGCTGTGGCTGCCCCATCCCTGGGAGTGTCCAAGGGCAGGTTGGAGCCCCCTGGGACAGTGGGAGGTGTCCCTGCCCAGGGAAGGGGGTGGGATGAGATGGTTTTTAAGGTCCCTTCCAACACAAACCATTCTGTGATTCCTCAAAGAAGGTCAGACATGAATTAGAAAAGGTGATCAGGGCTGAGGAGTGTGGGCAGAGCTGACTGGAGAAAGGCATGAGGGGCATTTTAAACCAGCACTTTCAGCCTCCCATCATCTAATAATTAATTAATTGCATAAAAAGTGAAGCAAGTCCTTAAGGGCAGATGTTAAGAGAGATAATCATAGAGTTCCCATTTTTACATGCTCAGCATGGCATCTGCAGTCATTTCTGTTTGCAATTGTACCAAATCCATCAAAGTAATGCACACAATTAAAGCAAATTTTGGCAAAATTTACCACAGAAGAAAAGCTGAAAAGGAAAAAAAAAGTGAATTCAATATAAGATTCATCAAAAATTGCTGACGTTCCTTTTTATTTCTCAGTAAAGCTAAATATGAATATTCACAAATGCCTGTGAAAATTGGATTCTTTATCTCAGGAAGATGCTTTTTCAGGCAGCTTCTGACTCACTTGAAGACTATTAAGACCAGGGATCTTGCTGTGCTCACCTGGCAGGGGTTGTGGTTACAGACAGCTCTCAATAGCCCAGGAGTGAGACCTCCCCAGTGAAGGAGGTGTTGGGTTTTATTGATGGGACCCACAAGAAAGGTGCTTCAACATCTATTGCAGCTCTAATATCCCAACCAGTAGGAAGTGTTACATCACCTTTCTGTGGTGGAAGGAAGGCTCTTTGCCCTCTGGGAGAGGTGAGAAATAACAATTTCTAGATTAGCTTTGTAATTATTTTGAGCTGAGAAGTGCTGTGGTGATCAATGGGAAACCATTCTGATCTTCAGGGATGAAAATTTGCTCCATCATCTTGCAGTGTGGGCTTTCAAAGAAAAAGACTATTTGAAAGCAGTCATATTGTTTGTGTTTGAAAAGCAGCTGAAATGTGTATTTTCAGTGGTTCAGGAGCAGACTTTACACACCCAATTGTCTCCCACATCAAGATCAGTGAAAGGTAACAGAGATCTCTCTAAACTCTCAGACAAAGCAGCAGAGTAGGTGTCAGTGATAGGCAGTGTCAAACCAAAGGGAAAAGAAAATGGAAGAAATAAAAACCTGCAACAAAGGTGGGAAATTCTGCCATAGCAAACTAAGAAGCAGCACGGGATGTTATGGCAGTGACAGTGATGTGCTGCCAGTGTGAAATCCATGTCAAAAAACAGGAATCCTGCACTCACAAGGAGAAAACAACATCTTTATCAAAAAAGGTGGCCTT
The DNA here is from genome assembly GCA_013399895.1 of Serilophus lunatus. Taxonomy (NCBI): domain Eukaryota; kingdom Metazoa; phylum Chordata; class Aves; order Passeriformes; family Eurylaimidae; genus Serilophus; species Serilophus lunatus. Next base: position 914,443 of record VXBA01005853.1, on the reverse strand, counting down.
TATCCTTTCTGTTTTCTCTCATGCTACAAAGGTGAGCCAGGAAAGGCTCCCAGAGCCCACGTCACCATCACATTTCATAGGGTCTGCTGGGACCTTCTTAAGGAGGAGGAAGATCTGGAGCACATCCCTCTGTAGGGCACTTGTGGGTCCACTGCCTCCTTGGGACCTTGCTGAAGTGAAGCTAAAGGCAGACTTGTAAAGCTAAAAGGGCAGCATTTCAAACTTGGTCCTTATTTCTCATCAAATAAGGGCAAGATAAGCCTTGGTCTGGAAAGGGAGGAATTCTGTGGTGAGGAACGTTTTCCACAGACAAATTTCCAGCCCATGATGCACTGAATTCCCAGCAGAGTGTGATTCCTTTGCTGCTATAATGACACACAGAGCCATGGATGGCCATGTCCAACAAACAAACTAAGAAGGGGAGGGTGATGTGTGGACTGAACAAGGACTGCACCAGCAAGAACAGACACAATCATATGGAAACAATTAGCTCTCTTCCTCAGGGGAGGAGATCTCTCTCCCCTTCTTCAAGCTTTTCTTTTTATTCCTGCCTTGCAGTTAGTCTGAGCAATTTTTTAATTCATAAAGTATGTTTTGTAGGTGGGATTTTCCAGCCTCCTGGCTGTTTATAGCAATTAGGATTGCCTCTGTCAGCATATCATGTCTATTTAAAAATGTTTATCACTCACTACTTTAACCAAATTCCAAAGTGTATCTGTGTTTCCCAGCAACACAAAAAGCTGCTCCTGTTTCTTGGACAGAAACTTAAGAGTTTAATTCCCTAGTGTCATCCTGTTCAATGATAATTAAGAAAATTATGTCCAAGGAAATGCCTTATCATAAAGTTTCAGTAGTGGATTTTGCTTCCATCTGCAGGATCAGATCTTGGCTCCTCCTCTGTGGTTTGCACAGCAACCTGAAAAACTTAATATTTGATGAAAAGTGTTTCTCCCAAGTCCTACTCACTCAGGATACCCTCAGAGCTTAATTCCAATCAGGTCATGACAGAGAGGGAGGAATCACACTCAGATCTCTTGAAATCCACCCCCACACCCCAAGCACAGTGTGAGCCCAGCAGAACTGTGTGAAGATATTTTCTCCAGGTCTTTTATTGTACTTCCTGCTTCCCATGGCCAGGAGAGTGCCTGAGAGCTGCACATGCCCTCAGCCCAGTGACACACCAGTCATGCTCCCTGAGTGATTGCCAGTGCTCCTCTTGGCCTCAGTTCAGGTGGATTGACCCCTGTGTTATCCTCTGTCTTGGTCCCAAGGAAGCCTCTGGTCCTGTTGTGCAAAGGATGATGAGAACTGGCTCCTCCAGGGCTCTTCTCAGAGCTGGGAGAGGAAGCCACGGGCATCCTGAACAGCTTAGAGTCTTCATAAAATGAGAGCAATTAATTTTAATCCCCACTAGATGGTGCAGGAAGTCAATAAATGTCAATCGTCCTCTAACACTGGACTTGTCTTTCAAGTGCTTCCATATTCCCCTGAAATACCTCATCAGATGGTTTCTTTCAGGAAGCCTTAAGCAGGGTTTGAACTGGAATCTGAATGGCATCTGAACTCCCTGCTGTGCTCCAGAAGGAGTTCTTAATCTTATTTTGGGCTGTGTTTGTCCAGCACATTATTATTTTAAAAGATAATAAAATCAATATTATTATTAATAATAATACCCATCTAGGAATTACTTGCAAGACTTAACAGAAATCTACTTCTGCTGACATTCAGAAAATCTCTATGAGATTTAACAGTCCTTTTTCTATATTAAGATGGTTTAATGTATCAAAAGGCAAGATCTGTTGTCTTATAATTAGATTGTAGATGATTTGAAAGTACAGACTGTACAGCTTCTAGTACAAATGGTCTAATTCACCATTAAAGATCTCCAAGATGGTGGAATAATATAAAAATATACATAGACATAATGAAATCCTGATGGATTTTATAATTATTTCTATCCTGCAAGATTATAATAGTTTCATACCTCCAGTTCAGTTTTCAGAATCTCAGGCCATAAACCAAAGGGGTCTTGCAGGATCAATATGCAAGTTATTTAGAAGAGTGTTTGATGCACATCTGACTTTGTGTAACACTGACACATGGCAGCATGTAGATGTAAACCCAACAACAAAACATGCACACGTTGGGGTAAGGATGAAAGAGAGAATGAGCAGGGCAGATGTCAGCTGGATCACATAATGTGAGCTGGAAGGCACTCAGATACTCTCTGGTGATGAAGGTGGAATAACATCCTGTATAGACAAGAATGTAATTTACCCAAGGATCTTGCAAGCAAATAAAAAAACACAGTACCCTGCTCATGAAATCTCTCTTCAGTCCTAAATTTTGCCATGAGGGAGAGCTCTGAAACATCTAAATCTATATGGATCAGATGAATTTCCAGCTCTGAACACAAATCAAATCCAAAGAGATAATGAGCCAAACAGAGACATTAATTATTTTTTATGTTGTCATTTATTTTGAGACGTTTAATTAATGTCATAAAAATATATAATACACATTTTCAATAAAGAATTTAAAGTACTGCAATCAAAGATCACATGACCTTAGTTTCATTATGAAAAGTACCTGGATTCAATAAAAAGAGGACATAGCTTTATCCAAGACATAAATTTGGTTCAGGCAGCAATATTGAGAAAGGTTAAATGGTAAAGAAAACTAATCTCTTAAAGCAATATGAATCATAGAAATAAAGGTTGTGGTAAGGTGATAATAAAAATCTCAGCTGTATTTTTCTTCTCCCAGAACCGATGCTAAAGTCCAGCACTGCCAGTGCCTTCACAGGACAGGACAGGGACCAAACCTGTAGAACTCACATGTGGGAAATGCAAGTTGCACCCCATTAATTACAGAATATCTCCTCACCATGGTGGCTTCAAACCTTCTGAGTGCCACTGGCCTCAAACACCGTGGGCACCTTCTCTTCTGTGTCAAAGGATGGACAACTCTCATTTTTGTGCAGCTGTGCCAGTTTACCCCAAATGAACAACTTGATGCCATATATTTCCAATTAGTATAATTGCTTATTTATACTTCTGAAGCCAGTTTAATCAAAAACAATTTAAAACTTCTTTACTCTTCACTGTACATTTGCTGCCAGCCTGAAAATTCAACCACACCAAAGTACACTGGTTTTACTGGCATTTGTATTGGAGCTTTAGACTTTGATGAGTTCAAAACTTGCAGTCCAGCTGCAGAGATGCCCCTCTGGCCAGCACTGGTTCATTTACAGACATGCAGAGGGAACCTTCATGTTGTTCTGCTTTGCTTTTCACTTGTTGCCAACATTTAATGTAAACCTTGGCATGTTTTGAGTTCAAGATTTCTGAGTCTCTTTGGAGGGACAAATTCGGTCTGAAGAAATATTATCATAGAATAATTCTTCTGCTAATGCCATTCAGAGGCAGGCACCTGCTCAGTACAACAGCACAAATAGTTTGCCACAAATAGCTCTTCAATTGTTTTAAGTTGGAACAACTTTAGCTCTCTGGTACCACTTGCCATTTCTAAAGAAAATGTAAATGCCTCTAGAAAGAATGAGCCAAAAACCCAAAAAAATGAAAAACAATGTTCTTGCTCTCCGGGTTTATTCTGTTTTGCTTCAGTCTTCCTGGAAAAACACAATGATGTGTGGCAAGGCTCTCAAGCTCCAGTGAATAAAAAGGCTTGTCTTGAAACCATTGCTTCCTGAAAGGTGGAACTGCAACGTGTCTTCCCACATACACAAAGGAGGTGAGGCTCTCATAGGAAAACGCAGTTTGATTCCCTCCTGGCACCAAAGAAGGACCTGCTTTAGACTGTCATTCTGAGTGGCAGTGCTGCTTTATGGAGAGAAGACTTGGACTAATTCTGCTTCTTTAACAAATCAGTTTGCCCCTGTATTTTCCTGACACCTGTCTGAAAATCTTTGCTGCTCATTCGTTATTCTTCTATCAGCTGCCTAAAACCATAAGGAGTGTCTGGGATGCCAAAGGCACCAGCTCCATCTCCTCTCTGAACCTCTGCTGAAAACATCAGATGCATAGACTGGAATTGAGTTGGCTTGTGAGGATATTTCCCAACAATAAAAATTCCACCTCTGTTACTCACCAGGTAGCTGTGGAGAGTGTCAGCTCATATTCCTAATATTTCATATATGGGCATCAACCAAGCTATGAAATGAATGAAACGTGAACCCTCCTGCAGTGAGGCCTCTCTGGATTGCAGAAGAGAAAACCCTCAGTGGGTCTCAACTATTTTAAGCTCTTCAGCAAACCAGAGACCCCCCGGAATGCTGGCTGTGCATGGGACATGACCTTCTGTCATGCTATTCTCCCCCCCTCCTGCACCCTAAAATTTGCAGTAAAATATTTGACTTATTGATCAGTTCTCTAACCTTCTCACTACTGCCAGACCCTGTGGGAGCTGGCCCAGCATCCCTTCATTTCCATTTCCCTGGCAGCTCTGCAGCTACATCCAGGATTTATTTCTTCTTGAAAGTACAGATTAAGTCCTAGACACAATCACACTACATCACTGCCCTGTGCAGAGCTTGTCTTCACATTCTGCTACATTCCCTGCAAGTTTCTCTATTATCTCCACACTGAATTTTTGTTTAATTACATTAATTCTCCTTTTATAGCTGAAAGCTTGTCTGATAACTAAAATACAGCCACTGGGGTTGTACATTTCAATGTTTTAATATAGTTCCATGTCTCCTGTATGCCTTCTGGAGAAATAGATAGAGCCAAGCTAATGTCTGGATAATGGGAGTCCAGGAGCCAGGGAGAATGTGCTACTCCAGCGTGTTTTACACAATCCAGAGCACTGACAAATAACAATAGAAAGCCAAATAATAAATATCTCATGTGATACACTGCAAGTACTGCCTAATGAGAAGATACACATCTTCAGGATGTCTGACAGAGGTATTTATTTGATAAAATCACCAAAATCTTCCAGTGAATCCTCCTGCAGCCTCAACAACTCAAACCTGCTCGTTGCAGCTGCAACGTTCTGTCCCTTTGCTTCTCATGGTACAATCCCCTCCTCAAAGCAGTCAATGGCAATTCTTACCCACTGCAAACTGACCACATCCTCCTCGTTTTAATTCAGTAATTACCCCAGTCAGAAAGCAAAATGCCCTTTGCCTTCTGAACAAGTGCTTTCCTGGCTGTTGAGCTCTTGCCTGGATTTTAAGAAAGGAGAGTGGCAGAGCAGAGCTGTGTATGCAGCACAGCCCTCTGCAGGGAACTGCACACAGGCACAGTGACAGCAACTACACTGCTCTTTGCAGGAGGGGAACACTCCACTGGGAGGAGAATTACCTGAAAAAGGCAATAGCCCCTGGTGATGAGCTACCAGAGGTCTCCTTAAAGCTACAGGAGCTCCTGCACAGAAACAATAAAACCACAAGGTGATGATCTTCTATAATCCTCTCTCACAGCCATTTCCCCACCTTACATTCCTCCCTCCTTATTCCCTTTGAATGGTAGAAGTCAGCAAAGATGTGATAACAAAAAAACACCCACTGCCTGCTTTGTCCTCAGATTGAGGTGATGGCATGGATTGTCTGCAGAAAACAAAGCCTCACTGCTGATGAAGTCATTTGAAAACCATCTGTCTTAATTTACTGACTAATGAAGTGAAGGCTTGCCTCTCCCCAGCCTCACTGCAACTTGCCTTTTTTTTGGCACATCTATAAAACAACAGTGGCCTCTCCCTCTGTGACAGTCTCAAGGTGACTGTCCAAACAGTCCCCAAGCCTGGCAAATGTCAAATCCCCAAACTTTGTTTGACCCTCGCTGAAACAGATTACAATAGAGCCAGTTTTGCAATACTCTAACAGCAATTTTTCCCTCCCAGCAGCTGGGATGTTGGCAGTAAAGGACAAGATCACACAGAATACGCAGCAAATCCAAGTAAAACTGGGGTTCATTGCACAACTGATTGACTGAGGCTCAGCTGCAACTCGGAAGATGAAATTATGTGTTACCTCAACATCCCTTCTTTTATCTTGTATGGCAAATCACTATCCTTGGCTTTGAATTCCTTCCCTCTTCTCTTTTTTCTTTTTATGCCTTTTCATATCTTTTGATGTCTGAAATAAAAACCATTGCACTGGAAATATTGCAGTTAATATGTGGGAATCCAAGCAGCACATTACTTGTGGGATCCCATCTGACTTCAGGTGCATTCCATTGACCTCATACCCCATATATTGGCAGCTAGAATTTGTTTAGAAACTGCAGGGGAAAAAAAATAGAACCACAGAATGGTTTAGGTTGGAATAGACCACTAATGTCATCGAGTCCAACAGAAATATGAGGAAAGTTTATTTAATTAAAAAAGAAATTGCCTGATCTTAGCAGAATTTTCCACTTATAGTTTAGGAAGGTTTATAGCTCAGCCTTCATCCTTTGCACATTTTTCTTCCCTTATGTGTGTAACTCCCTTCCACCCTGGCAGGTATAATGATATTGGGACTGCAAGCACTGAGGAACACGAGGATCTGACATCAGGAATGAAGCATTGCACCAGGAGCCTGGGAAGGCTGTTTACAGCATATCATTTCAAGAGTGGAATGCCATCTATTTTCTTTGCTTTCTGTAGCTTTCTTGAAGAAACCTTTGTGGGCAGAGCTGCTGATTCAGCATCCCCTCCCGGGGAGCCAGGAGAGGGTGATGATGTGAGACTGAAACACTAGACTGGGACTGGAACAGAGCCTTAGATCAGCAAAGCCAGTCCTCTGTTGTGGCAGAAAGCACATCATCCAGGCCTTTAGACTGCTGAGGTTTTCTGAGGTGGTGAGCAAAATGCTGTTAATTTTTGCAGGAATAAAGCAGAGCTGTCTGTGTGAGCCCACCCAGGCAGGGATGACCTGCCCCTGGAATGCTTCCCAGAGTTATTTATGACAAGGCTCCGTGGCCATGGCGGCTCTCCTGCTCCATTTGCCAAATTTCCTTTTTTTTGGCACTTACATGGAGAAAATTCTCCTTTTTGCCAGGTGAAATGCATTCAGTGAACTGGGGGTATTTGGTGGTAAATTCTGGCTTGGGCTTTGTTTAATATTACTTGGGTCTAGTGCAGTTTGTCCATCTGCTCCCAAGTGCTGCATCCCCTCTGGGTGCTGAGATGCTCATTTACAGCTCCTGTTATTCCCTCCCCTCTCCAAAGGCATTCTGCTGACTGAGTGGAGGATAGGAGCATGTTTCCAGATGCAAGGATCTGAAAAACATTTCAATGCTTCCGAATGCCTGGGCATTTTCCAGCAGTTTTTCCCTCTGTCATCTGCTTTGAACGGGATTTTTGTGATGCTTTTCCCCTTCCCTCTGAGTCCTTGATAACAGGTTTAGTGTCACCAGTTCAGCAGAGACCTTGTTTTCAGATCAAAGCAGTAGTTCTTATGTAGCCTCTATAACTGCAATTCCAGTCTGTATCATTTTCTCCAGTATTTTGCCTGTAATTCATTGTCTCTGCAGCAATGGAGTTGTGTCATCATGTGCTTCCAGTGGCTGCCAATTCCCTTTCTTCTCCTGCAGAGCTCAGAGGAAGTCAAGGGAACCTGGCAGGCCCTGTTCTGGTTTCCTTTCCCTTTCCTCTTTGCATGTTCCTGCCTGGTTTTGTGTCCAGTAGGACCCTAGACTTCACTTTCCTGAGGTTCTGCAAACCATTCCTTGCCAAAGGAACGCAAAATTTCACCCTTCAAGCCACCACAGCATGGTGTAACGTCTTATTTTTCTTTTTTTTCCCCTGAACATTGCAACATAAGGACTCCCCTGGATGTCAGTACCTCCTACAACTCTCATTACCCAAAGGAAATCCCACCATTACTTTTCCTCCAAGTCTTACACTGATTTCTGGATAACAACACAAGCTGCCTCCAGAAGAGACCAGCTTATCAGAGCAGCAATTATCAATCAGTTGCTGTCTTTAACCTCAAACCAGAACTCAGTGCAAGATAAAGGTGTGCCAGACCACACAGTTCAGCTCAGAGATGGAGCTCTGAGCCTTGCAGCCTGGCCCCATTCCCAGGCAGATGCCAGCCTTAGCCATATCCTGCTCAGAAGGCTTGGCCAGCACCAGTTTCTCTCCCTTTGGCTGTTGTTCAGCAGAAGGTTCACAATAAAGCTCAGTGACAGATGCAATAAACCCTCCTCTCATCTACCTCCCATTGCTACCAGCACAGCCTTATGATTTTTGTCAGCTATTTCTTGACCCTTTCATCTCTTTCAGTGCTTAATGCAGCTTCTAGGGAAGCACTGCCAACAAATCCTACCCTAATCCGAACCTAATCCTATTTTTTTGCCATCAAGGCAAAAAATAAAAAAGTTGAAATTGGGAATTTGGTTCCTCTGAGTGCTCCTTCTCCCTTCATGTCTGTTCAGGTATACATATATAAATGACAGATGACCTTTTTTTTTTTAAATTTACACATTAGGGCAATTATTTAGCACTGCTCCACATTACTCCAAAGTCAGGGCAAACAAGTTAATAAACTGTATGTGCCACCTTTGCACTTGCAATGTGCTCTGTGTGTAAACAGTCTGACAGCTGATGGAAGCTTTAACGACCCAACACTCTTCCAGAAGTGTCTGTAAGAGGCATTTCCAGTAGCACAGCTCCAGATAAACCTTAATCAAAGCCTAAAGCTGCTGTTTAAATGCAATTTAAACTCCACCTGCTGGCTGAGCTCCTTAATGGCATCGTGTCTGCACATACAGATGGTAAAGGGGCTTAAGGATGCTCCCCTCCCAGTGGTAAGGGGCTTAAGAAAGATCTATATTTCATCCCATTAAGAAAAATACCAGTCAAAAGCTTCTAAAGTGATTAATGATCTCTATAGCTCTGTTTAATAGAAACATGTCTAAGAGATGTGATTTTGCAAAATCACAAACCACATTTGAACGTTGGCCACAACAGCCCAGAAATACCCTGAAACACAAATGGGTCTAAGGAGAAGCAACAAATGTCCTCTCAGTTTAAAAAAAAAAAAAGGAATATATTTCATGAAGAAGGCTTGAAATGGTGTTTGGGGCAACCAGATGTTGGTTTGTTCCCCAAATCCAGTTTCCAGAGATATATTTCAAGTAATTGTAGAGCAGTGGACTTCAAGAACTGGACCTACACATGCAGAACACGATGCATGTGTGTGACAAGGAGGGGAATGGGATTGCTGACATTTATTTCCATTGGGATCCTTGAATGCCTTTTTACAATACCATATATTGAAAGAAAACTAGGATTTTGCTTTCTCTCTTTTTTTTTTTTTAATTTTAGTACCTAAAAAGCAGCTTCAGTGAAAAACCATCTCTAGAGCAGTTTAAGAATATGAGGTGCATTCAGGAGAAATGCTGGGCACTAGTAAATGCTTCCATGTGTGAGAAGGGTAATTTAGCATAAAACTACACATCTTTTATTTTCTCAAAACTGCCCAGACTTTAGTGAAATGTTATGATATTAATGAGACAGAAACCTCAGAGAGTTCAGTGCATGGCACACAGGGAAATCAAAAATTAATTTAAGAGGTCATATTCCCAAGTTATGAGGGTTATTGACAACAATCAGCACATGCAGGAAGTCATCAAACACTGACTGACTCTTTTCAAAATAGTACATAGAAAGATTTAGGTTTTCATTTTGCTTCATATCCATATTTCATATTCATTTATTATGCAATAAACAGTTTATGTGACCATATTTCTATTGCATGAATTGTTTGGAAGGTATTCACCACAACTATCACCCAGAGAATGCTTTCCTTTCCAAAGCTCAGTTTGTGGGGCAGGTCAACTGCCACTTGAGACTAATTCTGTTTGCCTGGTTAATCCACAAGCTTCAGAATGACCCTCTAAGCACTTCCAACTCAATATTTCTCACTGATATTTACCCCAGTGCTTTCCATAAGCCACCTTTTTATGGCCAAAAATGTCAGCAGATGATTTAGCAAGAAGAGAGGAGAAAAGAATAACATATCCTGACATGAATTGTAGGGTTTGTGTAAACACACACACACACACACAAAAAAGAATATATATATTACAGGCACCTACTTAATGTGCCCAGAGACAGAATCTGAAGATTCCAGAAGGATGGACCTGTTCACCTGGTGATCCCCAGACAGTTGGATGCTGCTTGGCCCTTCAAAACCAGCACATGGAAGGACAATCACAGTGCAAAGCCTGTCAGGAAAATAAAAAAGGAAAGCAAACCTCAGCAATAATCACTGGCTTTCTCATTAACATGTGGAAACTCTTTAAAAGCACAAGTTCTGAGTGTTTGCCAAGAAACCTTTCGTTAGAAAGAATTAGTTCTGGTTCATACCTTTGGCATGTGCCCGTCTGGACTTGGCAGGAGCAGAGGGTGGTTGGGCAGCACTGCAGGACATTCCAGCTTCCCAGAGCCGGGGCTGCAGTGCAGGTGATGCCCGCAGAGGGAGATGTTGCTTTGTTTCTTCCTTATTTCCAAGTTTTTCTCTCCATGTCACGGGAAAAAATTCAAGCGCCTCAGTCCCTGCACAGACACTTCCCCACGGGTAATTTTTAAAATTAACAAACCATGCACCAAAACGTCTCAATCATGGCTATTACTGAATTAAATTTTTCCATTTTCCTGGCATAGGGCTTTTTTTTCAGACTTTTACTCCACAAAGCACAATAGATGTTCAGCCTGGAGAAGAGAAGGGTCCAGGGACACCTCATTGTGGCCTCACTGTACTTAAAGAACTTATTAAGAAAATGGAGAGAAACTTATGACAGTGGTAGGACAAGGGAGAATGAATGGTTTTAAACTAAAAGAAGGAAGATTTAGGTTGGATGATAGGAGGAAATTCTTCCCTGTGAGGGTGGTAAGGCCCTGGCACAGTTTGTCCAGAGAAATTGGACCTGTCCCATCCCTGGAAGTGTTTATCCAGGTTGGATGGGGCTTGGAACAACCTGGGCTAGTGGAAGGTGTTCCTGCCTATGGCAGGGGGTTGGAATGAGATGATCTTTAAGGTCCCTTCCAAACCAAAACTTCTGCAATTCTATGATTCACAGGATGGAGATGGAAACTGCTGTTACAAAGCAATCAGGCAGCCTCTGCATTCCCAGAACTCCTTGGATTCTTCAGCAAACCCAGGCTGACCACATCACCTGGGTGTACTTTGGACATGAACATCCTTCTGCGTCCATCACAAACATGTCCATCACTCCCTCATTCTGGCCCTGTCTCCTCACAGAGAACACACTTCAAAATAACCAGAAGGAACGACGGGCTGTCTGTGACAGGAATGCATTTATGAGGCTCAGGTTACACTGAGGACATCACCCTCTGGTAAACTCTCATTTGCTATGACAACCCAGGACCTTCAAGTCTGCAAAGGAAGTTTTGGTTAATCTGAAGAGCAGGATTTGTCTCATGAGGTGGATGTGAAAGCTCCTGATTTCTTTGCTGCCCGGGGTTCTGGTGGACTCTAATTCTCTTGATTCCTTCATGAACTATATTCTATACAATGTCTGTTGTCCAGCACAGGAGCTTTTTTAATTAATAATCCCCAGAGAGGTGATCTGATTTTACTTTTTCAGGCAAAGAAATGGGTCTGCTTTAAAAATAACTTCATCTATGAAATGATGCATCATAGCACTCCCATGCAGAACAGCAGTTAGGAAAGTATTCCATAGCAACAGCCACATCTTAATAGAAGATCATGTCCTGGACATCTCCCTCTGCATTTCTGCAATTACCAACTATGTCTCCTACCATCTGCAATTATAGAAAATCCCTCTGGCAACTACAGCTATTGCTTACATGGAAAATTAATGTTATGGAGCAACGAGATTTAATAACTAAATATAAGAAATGTGAGTTATTACTACATAACTATCTGCCAAGCTTTACACCAGCTACCAGGAATCATTGAGCTGATCAGCATGGGATGCAATTTTGAATTCCTTAATAATATAAATCATAGCTCTTGGATTTAATATTTTGTTTGCACAATAATGCAGAACTTTCCCCAGCCACATGGCATTAAAAATGCAGCAATGTTTTGAATACCAGAAGGGAATGAACTGATTTGCTTAATGGATAACCTGGAATCAGGTTGTTCTGGGAGCAGCTGTGGCCACAGCAGAGGCAGTTAAGTGTGCTTGGGTGCTCCAGGGTGTGTCAGGCTGATTTTAAAGCACAATTCTTCCATATTGCTGGGAAACAAGCAAGTAGGTTTTCTGATGTCGCTGTGTCATGTTGGTCTTGGGTTACTGGGTGTATAAATCAAAACAGCACTTGGATTTTATGTAGAAGAATCAGTTTTTGAAATGCACTATCTTGGAGGTTAATGTTATCCATTAATTGCGTGAATGATCTCAGAATCTGGGTCAAAAGGTGCAGTTATCAGACTGGCTCTCATTTTCTGTTTTAAAATAAACTTAAAAAGTGACATTTTATTTAAAATATTTTCAAAGCAATTAAACATTCACCAACGGGGGGATAAGCATTGATAAAAATTCCCAGAGGTGACAGTTTTCTAGAATAAAGCACTGACTAAAATGCCATACACGTTTGAAAAATTGGTTGACACAAATTTCATTTTGGGATAAAAAACAAGAGTTTGCCTGCCTACAATGATCTGGGACAAAGTAAATTATTGGCACTAAATTACCTCTGTCTACCAGCCTAGGAAATGAATCCCAGATATCCACTTCTTGTGCCCTGGAAGTATTAATCTCACCATAACATATTAACACCAGTTGGCACTTCTGCTACAGCCCAACATGCCTGGCAATTAATATGGAACCACCAGTGCCTTGAGAAAGAAATGTTCAGAAAAGGGGGAACACCCCAGTGGTCGTGACTTGGATGTCAAAGCAAAGAGTGCCTTTTTGAAAATGGAATTTCTCCTGTTCACCTGTCGTAGGTAAAGGCTGAGTGTAAAACAGCAGCTCAGTTCAAAGCCAGCTGTCAGGTTCTGAACTGTGCTGAAACTGTGCTGCAATCCTCGGGTGGTAGATAATGGAGATCAAAAGGGATCATTAAGATTAGTGCACAAACCAGGTATCAAACACTCTGTGGTTCCAGCAGCAGTTTGTGGTCAACCTCAGGTGCAGAAGTTCCTGAACTTGATGGGCTAATTCTGAATAACAGGGAAGCTGCTTATCTTTATGGTGGCTGCAAACCAGAAGCAAATGAACGCAAAGTCCTGGCCCACACACATTCAAACACTGTAATGTGTCATCTCAGCATAGGAGGGATGACAGTGGATTACAGCAACCCCCTGAAGGCCTCTGGAAATCACAGCTAATACTTTGCTGGCTGCTTTAGGGGTCTGATGGTACAAGGTCACTGTGCCCATCTGATGGTGAAGGCAACAAAGTCAAAGCATGATGCACATAACAGCTGGATCTGTGGCTGGAACCTGAAGGCAAGGAGTTAAAAAGCAGGGATTAGTCACATCGTCTGCAAAGACAGAGGAGGCTCAAATAGCCCCTTCAGGAGGAACCTGAACTTTCTTTTGACCGAGTGAAGGTGGAAGGAAAGCAGCAGGGATGTGCTGGCTGGGCATGTGACATCCTGAAGGGATATTTCAGCAACCTACAGTAACTTAGGACATGCATTCTCAATATCCAATAACACACAGCGACAAATAAACCCCATGACAAATGAGGTGGCACATTCAGAATTAAGATAGCTATCCCAAAGTGAAAACACTTATCTGAGTTTAAGAGGATTATCAGCAGCCACAACCCTTCCCACACTGCTCTGCCCCCTTCCCAGGCAATATTTCCTTCTCCATCATCTCTGCTGCATAAACAAGTTAAGTGTTTATACTCTCAATCACTCAGAACTATCTTCTGCAAATAGTCCCTTGGGGTTGCTAAAATTGATTACAGAGTCGGGGTGTCAAAATGAAGTAAGAGTACAAAAATGTAAGAATATGAACTGTTTATATTAATCACAAAGACAGTGGAGCTCTGGAAAGGTGCTTTTTATCATTTGATATATAAATAAATACATCACTAAACTGCCAGAGGGAATAGAATCTAAGCCAAGGTTTGTTTTAGTGAGGTAGCTCTTGTAGTGTCGTTTCACAGGCTTGTGTAGCAACTTCTAGAGAGTCATGAGACATTGTTCTTTGAAAATGGGCGCTTTTTGTAGGCACAGCAGATGTTCTATATGATAAATCTCTGTTCTGGTGGAAGGTGAGCCAATGAATGCTAACATTAAAAATGACCAACAGCAGTCTCCAGGCTAACATCCTATTCCACGGACAAATTGTTCAGGCTCTCTGCAGACTCAGGCAGCTCCCACTCCAGAAATTCTCACCAATTGTGTTTTGAAGGTTTTCTTCCAAAGCAGAAAAATCCAAAGGCTCCCCTTCAAACCAGACACAATTTCCACTGATAGTAGAAGAGCATAGAAAGCACTGTTTTCCCAGATGGCTCCTGCTATCTGCCCTTGTAGATTCATAGAATTTTGGGGGTTGGAAGTGACCTTAAAAATCATGTTGTTCCAGCCCCAAGCTCCCTACACCTTGTGGCCTTCCATCAACCTCATTATACAATATTGTGGGTTCTTTAAATTTCACGTGGGCCTTTGCAGCTCATATCAACAGAGATATTTGGAGAGGGTTGCGGGGTTTTTTATTATTATTTAAATAAAACTTGTGTGGGTGACAGTAAAACAGAGTGGGAAGAGCCAAGCACTGGAGGGACCAGATCTTTTGGGTGCTCTGCACAGCACAAGGGAAGGGTTATTGCGTGGGCAGCAAGGAAAAAGGGAAGCAGAGCTCCACTGTGATGTGAACGCGGAGGAGGAGGTGGGAGGGAGATAAGTGTGTGGATTGGAACACGGGGAAAGCAGAGCGTGTCCTCAGCTGTGTAAGAGGAGCCCCGGCAGATGGCCCGGGAAGGACTGTATCCATATCCTTGGGTTAAGGGCAATCTGGGACTATAGGTACTTCCCCAGCAGGGAGCCTTTGTTAAGCAGAACTGTCCCACTGACTGGCATTTAGGGATAATTAGCGCTCGGGGAGCACGGTCAGGACAAGCTGCCTTTGACCCAGCGCTGCACTGACAGGTAATGAGAGATGTCCAGGGAGACACTGTGTTCAGATGTGTTAAAACCCAGACCAAGCCTGGCCTTTAGATGGTTGAGAGCACCACGATTATTGCCTGAAACACTTTTTGAAGGGATATTTCTCACACCAGCCCCACGTTTTCCACAGGCAGTCCCCACTTGCCTGTTGTTCATTCTTCCTTTCAACCGTGTCCTTCCTTTCTGTTTTCTGTGACAAAGGCACTGTGACGATGGGCTGATACTGAGCAAAATAAAGGGAGCTGGAGCTCCGGGGGGTTGAGAGGAGCTCGTTGCCCTCTGGCAGCTGTTGGCAGCTGCAATGGGATCGTGCGACCGGCACTTCTTACAGCTCTACCCATGGAGGAACAGCAAGGGGCAGCGTTCGGGTGGGAGCAGCGGATTCCAGGCTTGCCAGGAATCTTCCAGGACATCACAACTCCGTCCGCCTCCAGCCCCACCACTGCCGAGGCGCTGCCAATGCCTCCTCTGCCCCGCAGCCGAGACCCGCTGGGGAAGCTGCGCTTTTCCACTGGGGAAAAGCACCTGGAGAAGGAAGGAGAGGGGGTGAACCCCGGTGTGTCCCCGGGGGAACCCCACCCCGCCAGAGGAGCTCAAGGACAGCGGGGCGGCCCCGAGGGCTCCGTGCGGGGCCTCCGGGGAATGGCAGCGAGCGCTTTTTGTGCGGCACGGGCAACAAAGCGCGTCCCCCCCGGCGAGGACGCGGCTGCTGCTTCTCTTCCCCCCCCCGCCATCTCCTTTGTGGGCAGAGCGCGGGGCCAAACCCCCCCCCCGCGGGCCCGGGAGGCTGCGGGGCCAACGCGCTCGCAACACAACGGCCCCGGCCGTGCGGGAGGCTTTTATACACAGCGGCGGGAGGGCCCGAGAGAGGGAGGATGGGGGTCGGGATTGGGATTGGGATTAGGATTAGGATTAGGATTAGGATCAGGATCAGGATCGGGGTCGGGATCGGGATCGGGGCCGGGAGGGGCGGGCGGGGATGTGACGCGGCGGCGCGCGGCGCATTGTGGGAGCTCCGCCAGCCCAGCCCATCCCATCCCATCCCATCCCATCCCTCCCATTCCATCCCATCCCAGCCCTGCCCGGTGGGAGCGGAACGGGGACGGGGACAGGAACGGCAGCGGAACGGGAGCGGGGGCCGCCGCCGGCCGACAG
>VXBA01005853.1:702307-897812 GCA_013399895.1 Serilophus lunatus | reverse complement strand
CCCCCCCCTCAAAAAAAAATAAAAATAAAAACACCGCCAGCAAATTATGGCGTTTTTTAAAGGCTTTGAAAAGGGGGTAAAAACAAGCGTGGGGCTGGAAAAAGGGGCTGGTTTTTGTTTTGGAAGTGCCAGTGCCCGCAGTGTGTTTGTGTGTGTGTGTGTGTGCAGGGCTGGAGGGACCCACGCTGTAGGATTTATCTCGTGGCCCTACAAATGAACAAGTATTTTTATTTTTTCTTATTTTTTTTTTCCTCCAGGACTCTGTGTGTGTGTGTGACTTAGCAACAGGTCTGTAGGGAACTTTGCAGAGCCACTGCCTCCCCCATCCGGAGGGGCAGGAGAAAGAAATGAGCTCAGGAGCAAAGGTGCAATTCATAAAAACAGGTCCTGGGTTCCTGGGTACAGCCCAGACTGGAAATGCTTCAGTGGGACCAACACGATTAAAAGTTGCTTTGAAAAATACATTTTAATATATATATTTTAAGATATAATTAATATATAGTCAGGTGTGAGAGGTTTTATATCAAGTGGTCTCTAGAAAACTACTCATTGTATTTATGGGGTTTTTTTTTTGTTTTCCCCAGGAATCAGATTGTTGTTTACTTGGCAATGGTTGCAGGTTATTTTGCTGCATTATGTTTCATAACTTTTCACAGTGAAATCTCCTGGGCCTTGTAGGTCCCTGAAGAGGAGCTTTGCTTTTCTGTGTGTGCTGTAAACCCTTGTGATTGCCAGCAAAGCCAAGTGTTGACAGTGTAGATTAAGCCTTAACTGCTCTGAAAACTAGTAGCAAGAGAAGAACTTGGCTTAATGACAGTAGTATAGGAAGAGTACTTGAGCAGTGCTTATTTTGTAGGGAAAAGAGAAGTCCACCACTGCAAGCTTGGTCTTAAAAAGAACCTGTGTGTTTAAATTTGTCCTTAGGGGTTGCCTGATTCAGCAGCGAGCTTTGGTACAAGATATTCTCTTGATAGGAAAGGTGATATAATCACACTCTGCAAGAACAGTCGTGAACCTGAGCTCTCAGAGAAGCTCAGAAGTATTTTTGTACAGCTCTGTCAAGCAGGATCAAGGTCTGGTGTCTCTTCCACAGGAAATGTAGTCCTGTCTTAGCAAGGCTATAAAATAGGGATGAAGGAGCAGGAATCAGGAACTGATGCCATAGGAGGAAGAAAGAGCTCCCACAGGGATCCTGCATGGGGTGGGCAGTGCCACGAGCATTGGGTTTTGTCCACTCCAGAATGGAACACGCAGTGCTTGTGGAAGGAAGGCAGGGAAACATGCTGTAGATGCGTAAAGAAGCTCCAGTTCCTTCCCCAGCCCCATGGGCAGGATTCATGGTCCTCGCTCCAGGAGTGATGTGGGAATCACCGTCAGTGATTCTTGCACTCCCTCCCCTCAGCAGAACAGCATCTCTCTGAAATGGCATCCTGCATCCTGCCTTGGAAGCATCCACATGATTTCTTTGTTATGCTTTTGTTGTCTTCCAAAAACGTCAAGGGGCAAAGAAGTTTTCAAAATGTTCTTCGAAACAGTTTTTCTGAGCGTTGAATTCACAAACAGTGCAGCAATTTAAGGCCCTGTATCAATTTATATCCTTCCTGTCTGGAATACATCATTATAATCCTAATAATGATGATAATTCCTGCATTATAATGTAGGAATGGGCTTCTTTCAGGCCAGTTCTCCCAGCAGTGGCCAGTGAAGACAATTGTATTTACATTTTCCTGACCATTGGTGGCAGGATGCCCAGCACAAACTGGTCCCACTCCCAGTACTGTTCCCAGTGGAGCTTTGCACATCAAGGGGTATTTGTTTTGGTGTTTCACACCCACTGTGGGAAGGAGGGACTTCTGCCAGTTGAATGCAATTGTGCAACAGTATTTTGTTTAGCACAGGGATTTTGTGAAAACGTTATTCCTCTTTTCCTTCCCATCCTTTATGTTTCCACTATGGGAATTTTGCTCTTAATCTTCAACAGAAAGTGCACCCCTTGAGCTTTCCTAGGGGAGGAGTGTTCTCTCAGTCTTGCAAGTGGAAATAACTGCATGTGTGGTGCTGCCTTTTCAGTTGAGATACTAATGTAGATTTGGAAAGCTTTTCCACTTCTCTGTTTCAGACCTCAAAGAGTTCCTGCTTTGATAAAGAACTTAAGCTAAAGTTTGAAATCAGCTCAGTCAAGTCATAAGTGAGTGATGCCTCTTTTTATTTCTGCTGTGCCAAGAAAACCCCAGTCCCAGGCAGGCATTATTAGAGCCCATTTTATAAATATGCCAAATTGGCTCCTGATTAGCCAAGAGTAGAGCAAGTTAGTTGTCAAAGCAAATTCAAAGGCACCTTTTCAAACAGAGTTCAGCTGTTATTGTAGTACAGAAACAGATTTGAGAGAGAATGGCAGCACTTACATTGTTAATCTTTTGAAACAATGGGAAGAAAATAGCATTGCAGTTAATCTCTTTTGTGATCCAAAAATGAACTTTCCAGCTTAGTCTTTGTACTGAGAGAAGAGAAAAATTAATTACTACGCCTTAGTTTTATTTCCCATTGTATTAATGATCTCCCTGATTCCACTACACTTACTGATATGATGATGTAGATCTAAATTTAATCATCTCTTTGCTGAGTGCAGTTAATACACCAGTGGAAGCCCTCAGTCAGAACAGTCCCTGCCTGGCAGCAGCAGCAGCATTCATAGTAATTATTTGTTTGGTCATTAAGAACCAGTACCTGAAAACTCTTAATGGCAGGGTGGTTTTATTACTTCTGTCTGATCAATGTGTCAGATTGACTGAGCTAATAAAGTCTGGTATTTGGAGTTTGGGTGTCACTTTGCCACTTGTGCAGGCTGTGCTTTGAGAATTACGTGATGTTAAACCTTTCAGAAAAACAGATGCCTATGTGCATTTTAGGAAGATGGTATTTAAAAGTGTGGTTTAGCAGAGTATCTGTCTTCACACAGAAAAATATGGCCAACCAGAGTTACTAAGCCAATTTCTGACAGAAAAATGTTAATTGTGCTGATTTCATCACGACACCTTAACGTTGTCTCTTAGAAAATGTATTTCTGGTGTGACAGCAGTCACTTGTATCTTTGCTGGGACCCAATTAAAATGCCATCAAATCTCATTTGGGTACCTTAGAAAGCAGTGTGACTCTTGCTGCAGTTCTTCAGGGGTTTTCACAAGGCTCTGGGTCAGGTGCTGAATTCTGCATCAAGGGCAGCCTGTGTCCAAGAGCAGCAGAGGAACTGTGTTAAATTCCATCTGAAGTCAAAAGGTGAACTTAGATAATCCCCTGATTATCACAGTGCTGATTTTGTGAACTGTCACAAGGAAACAGGACCATTTTATTGTCAGATCTTGAGAGGCTTTGTGTGTTTGGTGGAGTTTCTCAACCATTCTGGTGCAAAGGCAGGAGGAAAGAAAGACAAGGAAACACTGGTCCGTTGGCTGTGATTTATTTAAAAGTCTATTTACTTATTTTTATTACGCTGCTGCAATCTGGTGAGAGCTGTGGGGTGTGATAAGGTTCCTTTGGTTGCCTCTGTGATCTGCAGGCTCCTGGTGACTCAGCAAACAGCTCTGGTTCATTAGTGCTGGCATCATTCCAGAGGCTCTGGGGTTACAGAGATAAACCCTTTGGAACTGGGCAGGCTTTGGGTTTCCATCTCTTTGCATTTCACTTCAGGACCTTTTCTCGTGGCTTTTGCAAGTGAAGTGTCTTTCCCTTCTCTTTTTCTGGAGGTAGAGAGGAGGCCTTGGGCCATCCCTCAGCTCAAAGGCAGGACAAACAGGTTCTGCAGAGAAATGATCCTGAGCACACAAGGAAGCTCTTGGAGAAGGTTTTCCATGCCAGGCTCTCGCTTTCACCTTCCAAATGACATGGTTGGCAACTGTGAAAGTGATACTTGAAACTTCATTGAAGATTCCCTCCCTCCACCCCCAACATCTAAACAGTAACGCTTCATGTAGGAATGGGATCGTGGAGATGGGAAGCTCTGAGACTCATCTTTATCACATTTAACACTGAAAGTTCCAGAAGTTCTTGGGGTTTTTTTCAATGTGCAAAACCCCCTCTCACCTCCACCTTCTGATTCAGGCAGTTTTTCCTCAAAAACAGTCTTACAGCCAGAAAGGTCTTCAATGTTCTGTATGAGGGAATCAGGTTAATTGTCAAGGCATGTTCAGGGTTATCCTAAATATTAATGCAAGAAGTGTGACCAAATTTAAAAAGGGTGAAAACTGCCTGTAGAATTTGCAGAGGTGACAAAATAAGTTTATGAAAGGAAAAAAACACCTTTCTATATGATTGTTATTCTGTATTGTTACATACTTTACTAATGCCTTGATCCAAATGTCAGAGCAGCTGATGGCTGCCACTCTCCCAAAGCAAAACATCAGGAAGTCAAGATTCCCATATTCCCTCCCATAAACTCATTGACTGAATGGTTAATAGAAGTTTACTGCTTAAGGCTTTCAGGTTTTCTCTGGACAAATTAACATTTTTCATCACTCACCCATGGGTTGCAAACCAAAGTTATGGGGAGGCAGCACAGGTATTTCTCATGCCCTTTCCCGGTGTTCAGTTCAATGAACTGCTTAACATTTGTGACATTAAACATCTGTAGCACTATTGATGAAAATGGGTTATGAAATACGGAAATAATTTCTGGCAGAAGGTCCATAACCAGCTCAAAGCCCCACCCAGCCTTCCTGCTAACAAAGGCAGAGCTAATTGGATGAGAAAATGCAATTAAATGTGTGGGGTTTTAAATCATTGGTGAGCTCCAGTTAAGCAGTTTCTCAAGGCAAGAAATTTGGCTTTTGTCCTCTATTTTCCTGAGAAATGGTTGTTCCAGAGCTGAGTCCACAGCAGATGAAAGCAGAAGGAGCCCTTTTGATGGCGTCCCCTTTCCAAAGATCTCTGTCTTTTTTTTTTTTTTTTTTTGACAAAAGTTTCCTAAATGTGATGTGACTTTGATCTGAGCTAGGAAGATGGGATTATTTAGTTTACCTTTAACAGGCAGCAAACCCATTGCATGTAATTTACTGAATCTGCTGTGCAAATGCAGACTCTGATGAGTGGAATGTGGAAGTGGAAAGGGAAAGAAATGTGTTTCTTTAGTTATCCTGAGTGGTCTTGGTTTGGCAGTTCTGAGTCTCAGTGAGTCATTGAGATTTAAAGGGCTGCAGGATGTGTCAGCACAGAACAGAAATTGCAAAAAAAGTGGGGTTGGTGAACCTGTTCTGCCAAATTCTGAGCTGGCTCAGTTGTGGAGTTGTGTGGCAGATACAAGTTCACAAGGGCTGGGACAGAATTCAGGAGAAACAGAGAGGGAAGCAGAGAAATGGAGAGTGGGGGTTCACTGTGGAGAGTGCAGACACAGCAGGGAATTTGCTGGTGGGATTTGTGCAGCAGGGGGAGAATTGGGATGCACAGAGGGATGTGCATCGCTGCTGCATTCTGCTGGTTTTCCTGGAATTCAGACAGGAGGGAGGGGGAGATGGGGACTCTCCTCTGAGGTAATTTCAAAACCTAAACCTTCAAAGATACCTTGGGAGCCTGTGAAGCCTCCTCCCCTTTGGATTTGTCAGCTTCTGTTTACAGCCTGAGCAGAAATCAAAGGCAGAATAGAATGTGTTTGACAGCTGTATCAGCAGTGGGTTTCCTCCCTGAGATAAAGTGAGATGCACTTGTCAGATACCTGCTGGATGCTCAGACCAATGTGCTCTTAGGGAGAGGTGGCAGATGGAAACTCATCAGATTCCTGGAGGGCACGCTGAAGCAATAGCTCTTCCATGTGGAGAGAGCTGGGTCTCAAGAGATTCACATCTCAAGGGGGTCACTTCAGATCTTCCTGAAAATAGAACATTTAGTGTGCAGGAGATGTATTTGCCATCCACAGGCCTTTGTTCTGTCAATTCACACATTGTGAAAATGGAGTTTTTTGAAGGTGAATATTCAGGGAAGCTTTAGCGGACACAGGTTTTCCTAGTTTGGAATGTAGGTGTTCTGCCACAGCTGTTCAAATACCTCATCTGAAGTGTTTCTTGGAGAGCAGGGGGTTGTGTCAGACTCCTTGCAGAAATCCTCCTCTGCTTCAATGCAGAAATTGTCTCTTAAATTTGGGAGTTACCACTCTTTGCTCCATTAGTGGCGCAAAAGAAAAAGTAGATTTATAGGAAGCAACATCTTGGGGAGATTTCCTCTGTAAAATTATGCCAAGATTACAATGCCAGGTAAATATTCTATGGGAAACTATTTTAAGTTCTTGTTGTATCTACTCTTAAAAAGCGTCTGTATATTTTAGGCACTGCCTACCCCAAAACACTGATTTGTTGAAATTCAGTGCATGATATTACAATTAATAATAACCTTTTATCTCTTGTTGTGTTTTTTTTTTGTCTCCTTAACATCCAGAGTGCTGTTTCAGCCCTGACACAAGATGTCCAGCAGGGGTGGGAAGAAGAAGTCCACCAAGACTTCTCGCTCGGCCAAGGCCGGGGTCATATTCCCCGTGGGGAGGATGTTACGTTACATCAAGAAAGGCCACCCAAAGTACAGGATTGGTGTTGGTGCCCCTGTGTACATGGCTGCTGTCCTGGAATATCTCACTGGTAGGTTTTGCTGTGCAGTGTGGGTGTTCCAGCACAAACTGGGGGGGAAAAAACCCTGTGATTTGTAAAAAGTTGGAGGTGAAGTGTGTGCTGAGCTGGTCGCACACCCAAGGCAAGAGGGAGGTTCCCTCATCCCTGTCTCAGAGCCTTGGTGGGTTTTGTTCATTGCAGTGCTGGATTTGATTGCCCCTGTTACTCTCTCCTTCCACACAGGCAGGCTGAGTTCCCACCACCAGCACTGTGTGTGGACTGGCCCTACACTGTGGCAGCTCTTGCTTTGGTTTTGTTTGGATTATAATTGTCACTTAAGCCCATACATTCATTTTAAATAGGGAGCTTCTCAGTGTTTACAGAGGGCTGAGACTGTTTAGTGTCTTGTTTCAACATTTTGGTCAATTCACAAGTTTCTTTTGAGGCTGCATGTGGTGCTTGCATTTTGTTTGGTTGAATCTGTTCATTTGTATCTTTGCTCTGTTCCTCTCATCAGAATGAGAACACCTTAGGGAATTCTCTCATCCTCACAGTACCTTCTGGGAGGACCAAAGTATTATTTTTCCTCCATTTAGAGCTTCAAAGGAAGAAAATGCTTTGCCCAAAGCATGACTAGACATGCAGGTAAAGGTCTTTACACAACAGTTCTCTTCAGATGTTGCAAGGGTAGCCCACAAATATTACCAAAGCAGTGTTCTGATGGAAAGCCCAACTGTAACAGCATCAGCACATGGGCCCTTTGCAGTAATGAGTTGCTTAAAATAAAACATAATAGATAAAAGTAACCAATAGTTCAGAAGTCAGGTGGACTTCTAAGCATTTATTTACCTTTATTTATGTTGTGTAGGGGATACAGCAAAAAGCACAAGTGCCAGGTGGATTTTTGGACTAAGGAAAAGCTTGAATTGGTTCTTATTTGTCATAGCAGTGTTTGTTTTTACAGTGCACATCTTCTGTCAGTGTTCTGGCTGCTGCAGGTTGGGATGTTGGAGGGGCAGGAGGCTTTAAGCTCTGATGGTGCAGGGCCTCTGGGATACAGTGCTTCCTTTGGCTTCAGCACAGAGTTAAAAAGCAAGTAGTTTTAACTTTTCTGAGAGGATTTAAAACTGTATCAACCTGACACTTGGACAGTTTTACACTTTATAATGCAAATTGACATTGAGAAACAGAAATAGGCTGATTTTTTTTCTATGAAGTTTTTTCTTCCCCTAAAGACTGGTACCATTAGTGAATAATTTAATAGAGTGCTTGTTTTCATCAAATATCCTTTTTTTTTCCCTCCTTTACTTGTTCACATTCACTTTTCTTTATTTGGGCCTTTTCTTTAAAAGAATGCTTTTAAACTTCATAGATGGCCTTAAAAAAATTCACATTTCCTTCAGCTGGGTTCCTGCTTACAGCAATAACAACTCAAATAAAAAGCTTCTTAGGGTGAAGGGTGCTTTGAATGGTGCCCTTTTAAAGAAACAGAGTAATACAGGTGAGCTTAAGGCCCTGCTAATGAGCAGCACATGTTACTGGTTTAAAACTGGTTTGATTTAAAGGGTTTGCTGAGGCAGTGCTGGTTTAAGCAGCTAAGAACAGGCTGGGGAAATGAAGGTGTTTCTTTAACTGCTGTGCATCCTGGGAAAGTGTCCATCAAAAAAGCCAAGGGAAAAGTTACATACTTAAGGAGAAATAAAAAAGGGAAAGGGAAGGGGAAAGTAGAATGAAAGGGAAAAATATGTTGTTTTTTCCTCCCTTTAAATGTTTGCAAGCAGTTTTGTTGGGGGTTTTTTGTCTCCTCTGAAGGCTGAGTGGAGATCCCAGTGTCCTGTGTCTCAGGCTTTTCTTCATTCCTGTGCATAGGTGCATCTCAAAAGCAAAGATACTCTTTTCTTTTCACAGTTAGTAATAGTTTTATGATATAAAATGGTTTGGCTTGAAAGAGACCTTAATGCCCATCCAGTGCCACCCCCTGCCCAGGGCAGGGACACCTCCCACTGTCCCAGGTGGCTGCAACCTGGCCTTGGACACTGCCAGGGATGGGGCAGCCACAGCTTCTCTGGGCACCCTGTGCCAGGGCCTCACACCCTCCCAGGGAGGAATTTCCTTCCAATATCTAATCAAAACTTATCCTGTTTGGATTTGAAGCCATTGCACTTCTCCCAACACTACAAGTCCTTGTGAAAGGTCCCACTCCAGCCTTCTTGCAGTCCCCTGACTCTTTCAGTCTGGTGGGTTTTTTTTCCCCTTCTTTTTCTGTAAGTTTTTCGCATTTTATGTATCATAACTTTTTAGGTTTTAGTGCTCAGTATGTTTTCTGAACTTGAGGTCATTCATTTTTTTTCAGTGTAATTCAGAAACCCTGCCTTGAAATGGGCCGTTTGGAGATTTTTGGATTGTGTTCTTTTACCTCTTGGCAGTTACTGCTTCACAAAACCAGAGGAATCCTGACATCTCTCCAGGAGAGTTAAAGATGATCATGTCAGCACATGGTCTGAGCCTAAATCAAGGCATTGCAACCATTTCAAAGTAAAAGCAGGAAGGTGACATAATAGGAAGGAGGCCACGTGAAGTGGCACCTTAATAAATTGTCTAAATAAAAAAAAAAGCAATGCTTGGCATCCAGCAAGGAGAGGAGGAATGCAGAATATCAAAAGCAGTTGTAGGGAAGAGAAACTTCAGAAAAAAATAGGAGGGGAAATGGCAGAGATGTGACCTCAGAAGGGGACCTGTGAAGGTTTGGAAACTGGTTCATCAAATGTGCAGAGCATGATACCAACTTTAAACCTTTAGATAAATTTGGCTGGCCTTTGGTGAAGTTTAACTTTGATGTAAATCTGAAATTAGCCCATAATGTGCTCAGATCTGGGATTTTTTTTTCTTCAATTTGAAATTTGAACTTTTGAAATGCTTCCAGCTGTTGAGACTTGTTCTGTTCTGGATTCATGTTCTGGAGTTATGGCTTTCCCCACTCTGTAGTTTGAAAGTACCTCACTCTTAGTATCTATGACAGCTCATCAGGACATAAAAGTACACATTCTATCATTTCTTGTGTCCTTAGATTTCAATATATTTGGCATATAAACAGTTTTCACAGTGAGTGTTCTCCTCCTCTTACTTGCTCACTAAAAGCTCTTGTTACCTAGAAGTTTCTTATGCCAATTTTTTTATTGTTGCCTGATTTTTATCCGAGGAAATGATGTGTTCTGTCCACTGTAAATAGGATTTAAATGTGTGTTTTGTGGACAAGTGTGCAGAAAGTACTTTGGAGTGTTACTGATACCAAAGCAAGTGGAGATACTTCCCTTCTTTACTGTGCAGGAGTAATGTGGATGCTGAGGAACTGTAATACATGGCTCTGGTTTTCCTTCTTTGCAGCAGTAATTCATGCAGTGCTGCCTGTCTTGCAGGGAATAGTCAGAATATTTGATTATGTCTTTTTATGCTGCAGAACTAATTTTAGGCATTATCAGCATTAGCAACAGTTTCATGTTGGCAAGTTCAGTGTTGATAATTCCTTTTGTCTTCTTTCCTCATTGCATCACCTGGTTTTCAATGGTTCCTTCCTTATTTATCTTCCCTTCAAAGAGCTGCAATCCACTCCTTCATTTCTCTGCAAAGTGGTGCATCAGCATCAATTTGTGTCAAAAAAGAGCAGTGGGTCAGGGCAGGGAATGACCACAGGCTTCATTTGGGGCATTGCCACTCACAGGAGGGTTTGTGTTTGTCAGGAGTTGTGCAGCCATGCCTCTCATCAGGTCCTTTCACATGCAGAGCTTGCACAATATAGTCCAAACATTCTTAGGAATTGAAAAAGATACTCCTTTGCCCTTGAAAAACAGGAATCTCTTGAGCATATTTAAAGCAGCAAGGACCAGGCCTGCAAGTGATTTCTGCTCCCCCTGTCCCCCATCGTCTGTTCAGCACTGGAAATGATTTTCAACTGCCAAAATGTCACAGCAAATGAGGAGAAGGAGAAGTTTATAAAACAGCAGGAGCACAGGGATACAGAAGAAATGAGGCTCTGATTTATATTTGTTATGTACATAGGAGAAAATGTTAAATGTCTGTTTTCTCCATTAGTTTTTTCCCCTCAACAGGGTTTTTTCCACCCGTTCTGTACTGGTGATCATTTATTTTGTTAAAATGTCAAAAAAGCACTTTTTGAACCCTAAAGTTAGAATTGCATCTGAGGGATTCTGGTGCTTACCTGAGTTTCTGTGCCCAGTTTTATTGAGGTCACCAGTATCAAATAATGGAGGTTCAGTTCAGTGCCTTTTCATCTTAATTAATTTTTGATGTGGAAGACTTTCCTGGAGCAGCTGCTGGTGGGCAGGAAAAAGGGAAGTCCTTCCTGAATGAAGGAACTTTCTCTGTTCACTTCCCAAGTGTGAGCTGATCAACTTGAACTGCCATTCACCTCTGGTGTGGTGCTCACTGCCCAAAATCTTTCCAGGGTCACAGAGGAAAACAATGATTTCCATCTTTAGATGTACTGCTGAACTCCTGCCTGGAGGCAGAGGGGAGCTCAGGGGCCACAATAAAGCATTGGAATAAAAGCTGGTCCAAGTTCCAGGCATTCTGAGACTGCTGTAAATAACAGTCCTTGGGGAGTAATGAAATCTTAGAAGATAATGAATGGACAATATCTTCTGGATACTGTTGAAATGTGCATTCACTACCAGGATACTTCTATTTAAACAGGGAGCTTTAGAAACACCAATCACTTTTATGGTGTGAGGAGTTTTCTTTCACTTTTTTCTCTTTCTTGCACTTTTCTTTCCTTGCTCCAGCCCTGGAAGTGCTTGTGTAGGTCCCTGTCTTACTGTGGAGTGCCATAAACTTCAGGACATCTCTCAAATCACAAAACCTGCCTCAGTACAAAATTACTGGCCCAGTTAAGTCCCTCATGTCTTCTCCAAGCTACAGAGATCAGGTTTGATGAAAACCAGGAGGAACCAAATTGTTTTCTCATCATAAAAGCCCTAACAGTGCACACTGATATGTCAGTAGAGTTCAGAGGTGTAAATATGCATCAGAATTTGCACTGTGGCATGTCTCATATTGGGGCTGCTTTGTTTTACATCGTGGGGAGTATTTCCTCCCTTGAAAATGTTAGATTTTATTTATGTTTTAGTTATATTTTAATATCCTTAGATCTATCACTAGATACTTTTTATTCTAGCAAGTCATTTCATCTGTTTATTTGGCTAAGTTGCAACAGAGGAGTGACTTCTGCCCAATTTAATATTGGTATCAGCCTTTGTTTTGAAGAAAGGAGTGTGAGTGAAGTGTAAAACAAATAGGGCTGATTTTGCTACATATTTTTTTCTACCCTTATCTTTGCCTTAACTTGAAATCCTTGTTGAGAAGACAAAAAGAATCCATAAAGCTGAAGTCTTTTCTTCTTTGGCCTTTTATTCTTGGAATGACAGTTGTGGCACAAATGGCTTGAAAGCAGGAAGACATCCTAACTCTCCAGAGCAGCACAGTGTATTTAGCACTGCTTTCTATTCCTGAATTCTAGTTCTTACATCAATATTGTAGGCATGTTTTTTTTCCATGAGGATTATTTAGAATGCCTGAGTTCAGAGAATGTTCTGTCTGGTCTTCAGTCTTTTTCTCCATGGTGTATTTATCCCTGAATTACACTCAGAAATGCAATTCCATGTGGCTTCTTTGATACAGTCAGATGAAATGCTCCATCCTCAATATAAACTTCATTGGGGAAAAATAAATGTAGGGGATATACAGTGAAATACAATATTTCTAAAGCAAACAGGAGGTACTTTCCTTCCAAATTGCACAGATATCTGTGGTGTAGTGAGCCTTGCTATCTCAAGATGTTATGGATGCTAAACCATTCTGAATGGGTTCAGAAAACAGACACTTCCATAGAAACTAAACCCATTGGGGAACTAAACCTAAAGATGGCACTTCCAAGCTGGGAAACCCCTCAGCTGCCTGTGGCTGAAATCAGAGGGAATGCTGAGGAAAAACAGCATTTGGAGGTTTGCCTGTTCCTTTGATCCTGCAGATCACCAGCTCTGGGGCACTGCCTGAGGGTGGCAGCTCAGGGTCCCTGTGGGTTTGGCTCCAGGGAAGTTCCAGCAGTTCCATACACCTGAGATTTGGGAATGCAAGGTGAAAGGCTGAGCTGGGACCAAGCCTGAAGAGCTGAGGAGTCTCCTGTACTCTTTAACAGCCAGGCCAAAGGAATGGTTCAGCTCCAAAGCCCTCCAAGGTGTTGTGCAGCCACTAACCCAGCAGTGCCAAGGCCAGCACTCATGTCCCCAAGTGCCACATGCTGCCCTTGCTCAGGGAATCCTGGGTGAGGGCTTTTCTAGAACATTGTCACAGCACATGTGCTCTGCCAGGTGGAGGGAGCCCCTCTGGAAAAGAATAAAGGTGGGTTTGAGTCACACCAGGATGCCTGAAGTCACTGGAGGAGAACTAGGCTGTCTCTGCAAATGAGTACTCAGGGTGTGACTGCTGTGAGAAATAACATTTGAGTTGAAATTTGGGTTGCCCAGAGAATTGAACTCTCATACCTTTTACAGATCCACAGTAAACCAAGAAACTAAAAAAAAAAAAAAAAAAAAAAAAAAAAAAAAAAAAAAAAAAAATGGAACAAAAAAAAAAAAAAAAAAAAAAAAAAAAAAAGGGAGTTAAAAAACATTGGATCTCATACAAAAGAGAAAAAAAAAGTTATTAAAATGTAAAAGAGAGCTTAAAAGATGTGTAAGTGGCTTTTGTGGCCTGAATTTGTGTTTTATGTAAACAGCAGTCTGTCATCTGCCTCACAGAAATGCAGAACTTAAAATAACTTGGCAAAGTGAATGGTTTCTCCTTTAAGGGGCCTAGTTTTGATACAGCTCAGACACTCAAGACTGAGAGGTTTGAGGGTTTTATCACATCCTAAGAGAATAATTTTCCTGCTGAGACCTAAGGTTTCCTCAAGGCTTGTTCAAAGCAGTAAAATTTCTTGAATTGATTTTCACTGCATCAGATTTCCATGACTTTGAACCAAGGCTGAGAACTGTTTTATTGGAATGCATAAGAGGGAAAGTGTTGTTAAATGATTCTACCTTCCCTTCTTGCAACTGCAGATTCCAGGGGGATTGGGTGGAATACACAGAGAGAAGAATGCAGGAAACTCTGAACAGTCCTGGTTGATTGGGGTTGATTGGGTTAAAACCTTCCAGAATCATGAAAAATGATTCTCAGGTCAATAAAATGCTGATGGGAAGATGATTAATTTAAAGCATAACAAGCAGATTCCTTCTCATGTAGTTGGCTTTGTAGCAAATACATATTTTTCTCAGTGGAATTGTATCAACATTCATTTTTCTTTGATTCCTGGATATTGTTTTCAATTTTCTTTTGAGGACAGGCTTCACAATTCTTTTAGAAAGCCCTGACTTGTTCCTGTTGGAATTTGTGTGTTCAGAAATTGGCCTTGTGTCAACACATCACCTGTTAGTTGTTAAGAGTTTCATTTTCAAAGCTATGATTTCATCTCTCTGAAGAGAAGATGGACAAGGGAATTTGATGCAACAGCAGTGATTTAGCTTGAGGTGGAAACCAAAAAAAAAAGAAAAACATTTTGGGGATGAACTCAGACCAATTGAATTGACTGTTTACATGTAGAAAGTATTACAGCCTGGTCTGCATGATAAGCTAAAGGCTTTATCATTTAGGCTTGAAAAGAGTTTTAGTCAGCAATGATCAGCAATACTTTGTTTGAAAATTAGGATAAATGAACTAGGGCACTCTCCAGGAGTGGGGGAAGAAGTCCTTTGCTTTTGTTTCCATCCAGGTCTGCAGTTCCTGCTGTGCCTGCCTTATTTTGGTCTAACTCATTCATCTGAACCTCGTGTTGTTGGTTCTAAAGTTTGCAAATGCTATGGAATAGCAAAGCAGTGGCACTGGAGGCAGAGAGCAGCTCCACTGGGACACAGGGGAATGCAGGGGGTGACACTGGGAGCTTTGGAGGATGTCCCAGAGCCTCTGAAAGCAGGGGATGAGGAACTCACCCTGAAAACTTGCTTCAGGATGAGGTTTCTGTGGAAACTTCTGACACTTCTTGGTGGTGGTTGAGTAGGAAATGACTTGAGAGCAGCTTTTCCTGTGGTCTTATCTCAGGCTTAAATGCCAAGGTACACAACCCGTTTTCTTTTCTCCTTTAAAAATATTTAACTGAACTGTTAAAAACCTCAGCATTAAAAAAAAGCAGTTTTGGTTCAAGTGCTGAGAACAGGCTTAGACCAGTTTTCATTACCCATATCCTGGTTCTAAATTGTACAAAGGAGTTTTTCAATGGATGCAAATGAAAACAACCTTTGAGTTAAAATTTAAGAGAAAATTTCCTAACTTTTAGGACTTTCACTTCCCACTTTAACCTTCTACTTTAATAATCATGGAAAAGAAGAAAAATATTAATCATGACCTTCTACTTTAATAATGACTGAAAAGACAAATATTAATCATAACTATACCTTTTAAATCAAATCAGTGTGTTCATGATATGATGAGATTTCTGAGACATCCATCCCTTTTTTGCTACTTAAAGCTGTCCATACATGAATATATCACATGCTGACATGGCATTCCTGCTTATTTTTTTTCCTTTCCTAATTATATACCTCTCACAACTTTTTCACTGGATTATTTTATATCTGCACTTAATACATACATTTTGAATTTTTTTCTTTGAAAGTACTCCACAGAAAAAGCCATTTGTGCAAATAGAATATCTCTTCATGTTAAGCTGAGCTTTCAGTATGTAGTACTTGAAGGATTATACCTTCAAAAGCATGTAATATTAAAAAACCTGTATGTTTTCTTCATTTTTTTTTTTTTTAATAGAGCTTTTCATTTTCTGTGGCTCTGTACAGAGTGTCTGTTGCCTGAGTGGTGGTGATGTAATTATTCTCTAGGGGGGAAATACCTCAAGTAAATACATGAAACAAATGGAATAGACATTATGCAACTTCCAGCCTTTTTGTGAGGCCTCATTTTTGTGAAATGTTTTGGTCTTCTGGCTGGAGAAATACAAGCTGAGTGAATCCTGATGTCATGGAAGCTCTTAACACTTGATTTTCCTCAGCACCTCTAAGCAAAGCTTTTTGTCCTCAGTTGCAGGAGGTGATTTTTGAATGTCTGTTTTTAACCCACCGTGGGAAGATTAATGAAACACAACTTTTCAAGGACTCAACCTGGTAGAGCAGCACTTCCAAAGATGGGTCTGACCTAAGAATTCAGCTCCACTCTCAATTTTAAATGCTTTTTCCCAACTACTACTCTTCCCAGCTAAATCCAGAGTGATTTTTCTGGAAACTTGAGTCAGCTCCCTTACTGAAAGAGCCAGATTTTCATCTCATTCAAAATCAGTTTAAAACATGAGTGAAACACCATTTAAATCTTCAGAATTAAAGTAGCATGAAACAGATGTGAAAGCAAAGCAAAATCCAGGCACACAATCCAAATCCCATCCACATCCACACTGTCTTCATTTCGAGCATTTGGAAGTGCTCTGATCTGCTGGGTTTGGATTGGGTTTGTCTCTGTCAGTGCTAAATCAGAAAAAAACCCTTGCCTATATTGGCTCCAGCTCGAAAACCTCCTGGTCTTTTTGGTTTGGAGGAGGAGGGTGCCCCTCTGACCAGACTTGTGAGCTGTGGGTCTCTGTGTGCACAAGCAGGGCTTGGATTATTGTTGGAGAGCTAAGGAGAAGACCAGAAGAGAAATTCCAGCCTCCATGCCTTCCTCCTGCTCCTCTCTGCTCTCGTTTGTGGTCCTGCAGGCCAGAGCAAGGCGTGTTCCTCAGGGGGAAGTGGGGCACCTCAACTTCCCTGCAGGACCATTAGAAAACTGTAATTTCCAAATGGGTTTCCTGTCCAAGGAAGAGGGCTTAGCACTTACAAGAACAGTTCTCCACTGTACCAGGCAGACATTGGAGTTTTATGAGGAACAAATAAAACATTCCTGTGTGCTTTACAGGCATAACACTTTTCTTAGAGCCTTTGAGTTCCAGAACGGGCTGTCTGCACAGTTGTGCTGCTCAGTCTCAGGGAATAACACACAACCTGACTGTTCAGCAGGGCCAAGCCTTGCCTGGCTTTCCAGCTCTGAGACACCAACAATTCCATCCCTGAGCCTGAGGGCTGGAGGTGGTGACATTACTCAGGGACACAGAGGGCTGGGGGGATGCCCAGGGTGTCCAGAGGGATGTGAGACACATCTGTGTCAGAACAGGCAGCTAAACCTCACATGTCTGAGCTGGACCTTTCCAGATTTGTCTGAAAAGGATCATTTCAGCTTAACTCACTTCTCTGGAGGTGTGGAAAGCGTAGGCAGGTTGACCTTACTCTGCTAATCCCACGTTAAAAATAAATTAAAGCAATTGTTGTCAGCGTGAAATGTTGAGTTACTTTTGGGGGTTTAAACTTAATGTTGTGTCTCACCTGTAATAAAGTTGATTGTGTGCTTTGAAGAACAGAGAAATAGTGAAAAACCTACCAAAATCCTCAATGAAGTTTAACTGTAGAACATCCCAAAGCAGCTGTAAGTTTTCCACTAAGCCTCACAACTTACTTGTCATGGGATTTAGGATGGAAAATAATTGGAGAGTCTTGTTAAATTCAGTCTAATGACAAGCTGCAGTCTGTGCTGTATAGTGTTAAGGTTTACTTTGTCTTCTGCTGAAGGCATGTGGACTGATTTTAGTCTTTTTTTGTTCCACACTGATGTCTTAATTCAGTTCTATTTGCCTCTAAAGCAAGAGAGCCCTCCTGGTACAGTCAGTTATTAAATGTTAAATCAATCTCATGCCTGATTGTAATGTTACATTTTAATACTGGTGTATAACAGATGTAAAGAAAGACATTTTCATTTTCTTTTTTTTTCCCCTCTCTATGACTGTTACCGGGTTTGCAAAAGGAAATAAGACAAAAGCAATAGTGAAATACAGATTGTAGAGAAGGAGCTAAAAGGGGACAGCAGTAGCACATAATAGCAAAGTAAGATAAGCATGTTGTGTCATTTTTTTTAATTGTTCCCCAGACTTTCTTGTAATTAATTGCATCCTTGCCCAAGGCTTGTGGAGCTGAAGACAGATAATTTAGCAGGAGATGCTCTGGCCTTTCACTTGATAGATCCTTGCAGGGGAGCAAGTTAATCTTTCCCAATTCCAGTAAAAGCCATCATGTGCAGAGCTGTGAAATGTTATTTTGTCAGGACTGGAAATTTCTTCTAAGAAGATAATTTATTAGGAGCAAACAGGGTTCATCAATTACTTTTTCTGGTTAGAAACTTCTTCATAGATAGAGAAAAAAAATCTTCAGGTGAGTGTAGCAGCAGAGTTTGTGTTTCAGTGTGCTGGCTTGGATGCGCACTTACATGCTTCCATCAAATTAACAATGAGAAATTGAGAATAACATCTTTTCCAGTAGTAAAAAAAGTAAAAGCAATGCAAGCCAGAACTCACATTTGACAGGTTTGAGGGAAAAAAAAAAACAAACTGTAAAATTTGTGCATCCTAATACTCAGTCATCTGATATGAAAGGGACCCTAAGAGATGAGCATGATGTAATTCCTGGGGTTTTTTGCATGGGTGCTAAATGGCACATTGGGTTTTGTTAATGATCCCATTGTCATTTCAAGGGGTTTGCTTTTTCCCCAGCTGAAATTCTGGAACTGGCTGGAAATGCAGCAAGGGACAACAAGAAGGGTCGAGTCACTCCTAGACACATCCTGTTGGCTGTAGCAAATGATGAAGAATTAAATCAGGTAAGAAAAACCTCTGCTGTGTGAGGGCCAGGATTTCCTTTAGGGCTTTTTAAATTGTCTTTCCATGCAGCTGAGTTGTAACTCAAGACCTCTGGTTGTTGAGCAGCACACCAGGAAACAGCTCCATCCCTCACCAGCGTGCTGCCTGTGTAACTAACTGCAGCACTCAGCTTCATTATGGATTTCAGCACTCTTAAAACGTGTGAAAATGCAATGGAGATGTGATATGATGTTTGCTGACACTGTTACAACCACTTCAGTTGGAGTGGGATGTTGTCCTGAACTCCACAGGGACACAGAAAATCTCGTGGATGCTTTTTGTGTGGCTGGTTTTTTTAATCCCCCTTGTGCAGCTGAGGGCTCAGTGGGACCTATCCTGTTACTGGCACCACAGAAGAGCTCTGAACTCTTGCAAGTCTCTGTCCTTTGCAGACTTCAAGATGCCTTTAGCTTTGCCACAGAAAATTGGGGCATTAAATTACTGTGGTGTCAGCCAGAGGCAGTAACTGGGATTAATGTACCTTCGTGTGAGGTGCTGTAAAAACACACCTGAAAAGATACTTTTTCCAAACTTAGGTATCATGGTGGAGCAGGGGAAAAAAATAATGGCCCCAAACCACCCTCCTTCTGGCTTTGTGTGAAATTTTCCATTCCTCATCCATTTGTAAGCTTGGAGCAGAAAACACAAATCAGAAGGTGGGAGCACCTAGGGGACTTTGATGTCACTGTTTGTATCCTCCTGAACAGTGAATTAGTCCCAGTTAGATGTATAAAAAATGGGTTAAAGTGGTTTTAAATACAGAAAAAAAATATTTCACCTCTGCTTTTAAAGGCCTGAAAGAACCACATACTTTGAATATTGATCTTCAACTGCATATTTTTTTGCAGGAAGACTTCCAGGTCTAGAGATTTGTATAAATGTTACCCTCCATTTTGAAGTCTCTTTTTTAAAGAAAAAAGAAACCTCTTTTAAAAATGCACTTCCAAGAGAATTCAGGACTTGGGATATATATTGGGTTCTCCACAACGTGGCACCCATTGCAGTCTCACACCCTGGAATTCAGGGTCCCATTTCTCTCTCCCAGGCTGCCCTCATGTGCGTGGCTGGGGTTGTCCTGTTTTTCCTGGGTAACAGCCTTCATGGAATGGCTTCTAAGAAAGATCTTATGTGAGCCCTGGAGGTGCTGACAGAGCCAAGCATATGTTGCAGAAGAACACACATTCCTTTTATAATTAAAGTCTAGAACATGGTCACCTTAATTTCTGCATTCCCATCTCTCTTCTTCCAGGATAATGTGTTGAGAAACTCAAAGCAGTGTGCAAAGTTTGCAGAAAATGCCATTTTCTGTTTGTCAGTGAGTAAATGCTGGAATTCATCATCATTTCTTTATTTTTTATTAGCTATTGAAAGGGGTCACCATAGCCAGTGGTGGAGTGTTACCCAATATTCACCCAGAGCTGTTGGCAAAGAAGAGGGGATCAAAAGGAAAACTCGAAGCCATCATCACTCCACCTCCAGCAAAGAAGGCAAAGTCTCCATCACAGAAAAAAACTGTCTCAAAGAAAACAGGAGGCAAGAAAGGAGCAAGGAAATCCAAGGTAGAGTGAGGTGTTTGTCTGAAACCCAACCAGGGGGCAGCTTTCTTAACAACAGGGATTCCAGTCACAGTGTCAGCAAGGAAGGAGGAGCTGGGGGTCTGAAAAGCCCCTCAAGTGGCACAGAACAGGGAGATGAGCCAGAAAAACCCTGTGAGAAACAGGCTGGAGACAGAAGAGGGAAACGTGTGGGGGCTGTACTGGTCATGCCTTACAGGTTCCAGTTTGTGGGAGCTGGGAGTTTTTCATGTGTGCTTGTGTAGCCAAGGGTGTTTTTTTTCTTTTGCAAACAGCTGCTGTCAAACAATAAGTTATGAAAGTAGGAAGAAAAGGACAGGAATTTCTCATGGAATGGACAAGGAATGTGAAAGTTGCCTCTGGGTCAAACAAAGCCTCTTTGTTCATCCTGTGTGTCTCTGTCACTGTTTATTTGGTCACTCTTCTGATTTTTTGTTTTTTTGAGCTGTTGAATTTAGTTTTCCCCCATGGAACTCTTAGTAGTTGACATTTCAAGAACAGTGCTTCCAATAACCATGCACTAATAATTTCCCTAAATCTGGATTTATTTTTTCCCCCCCTACTTGATTACAAAAGCAGGAAGTCTGTTGTGGGGTTCTGTTTTTCTTCCACACAATAAACTGTATTGTCTGCTTGCTGTATTGGTATTTGGCTAAGAGTAAACTCTTGGGGAATTGAAATGGGACCCATGAAATTCTAATTTTCAGAACATTTGTGTAAAGTGAAGCATGGTTACAGCTTCTAAAAGCACCAATATACCCTTGGATCAAAGTCATTTTAGTTGTTCACCCTCAGATTTAGTTCATATACTTTGGAAAGGGAGAACAGGTAAACAGTGGCTTGCTTAAAATTCCAAGTGTGCTTTTTAGCTTCAGCATAGATATTGCTGAGGCAAATATTTATATGAAATTATAAGTAGTAATTTTATTGAATTTATAACCAGAGCAGTCAATTCACTGTCTTCATGAAACACCTTTTTCCAAATATTCCTAATTCTCATTTTTGTTCAGTAAATCATTCCTGAAACCTGTTATTCCACTCCAGTAATAGAGTTAAAAAAGAAACGGTAGTTGAGGGGAATTCCTTCTCCCCCAGCAGCTTCACTGGAGGTGCAAGTAGGTGATGATATTAAATAAGAAAATTGTTCATCCCATTTCCTCCTGCCCCTGCCTCCAAGGACAGCCAGCCACATGACAAAGGAGTATTTCTAAAAATAAGGAAATCTGGGAGCACCTCCCTTCACAGAGAGAGAAAATTTGTTTTCTGACAACTCAGTTTTCACCTTAAAATGACCATCTGCCCACACAGACACCTTGTCTTTGGCCACACAAACCATTGGAAAGCTGGGAAAAGTTTGGGGCTGTTTGTTTCCTACAGCTCTCAGCTGTGCTCTGTGATGGGCAAAAAAGGCACCTGTGGATCTGCAGATCCTGAGGTGCTTTTCCCTATTGATCCTTCAGCTGTTATCAGTCACTCCAGTCAGACTCAAGGACAAAGTCCAGTGCCACTGTTTGTACAGGGATTTGATTTTATTTTAGTGATGTCACATATCTTGGTGCCATTCAAGTGTTTTTTCTCAGAGCTTTGAGTTAACTAATTAACTCTATTTTTGGAAGAAGAAGCAGGGAGAAGTGAGCAAATCAGCCAGTGCTGACAGTACAACAGAGGGAACTCCTGCAGATGGTTTCACAGTCCTGTCCACCAAAAGCCTGTTTCTTGGCCAGAAGGTATGATTCTGCTTTTTTTTATAAATGAATACCTATTTTTCTGTGCTGCTTAGGGAATATCCCCCTCCTATCACCCCTCCTTTCCACAAAACATCCAGGTACAATGAATATTTCCCCACTGAGCACTTGAGGAGGTGTATGATATTAGTTTTTTTGATTTCAAACAACAACTTCTAGAACATTTTAAAAACACATAAGTCTTCATGTGGCTATGTAATTAAATACTCAATTAGAAGGAAAGCCTGTGTGCTTTTAATTTATCTCCTTATTCATAAACAGCATAATTGTTACAGCTAAGCATCTGCTAAAGAGATTATTTTAAGAATAATATGTATTTTTCCCACTTCATTGCTGATGTAAATGATTTACGGGTTTTTATCAAAACCTATGTTAGATATTTGTTCATAACAGTGGTTTTATGTTATGTTCTGCTTTGTGATTTACAGTCATTAATGCTGTGTAATAATGAATGATGCTTTTATGAAAAGCTAGAAGTCAGCAATCCTTTTTTTTTCCCTGTGAATATGCTTTGGGATGTGGGATGGTTTAATACAAATACATATCTACATAAAGAGAGGATCCATTTAAAAGACAATTCATTAAATTAATTTGGTCTTTTAGCCTGAAACCTGCCTTTAGTTCATGATACAAAATTTTGTTAAGTAAAGAACTGCATCTTTCTTCTGTCATTCAGTAATCAGATCATTGTGTTGTAAGCCATAAAAGATGAGCCATTGTCCATTGTGGAATGTGACTCCTCTGACTCATTTTTATTTCATACTGAGGTTGTTCTCCATTTACCCTTGCCAAGTTGAACATCCATGAGAGTAACAATTTTTGCAAGACTTCTGATGTTCCACATTTAATTTTCCAACTAGAGCCAGATTCCTGGTTTGGTAGGGGAGGATATTTTACTCCTAGTAGGGAGAGTGTTTTTTTAAAAACAATTTGATGACTAAATTAGAACCCAAAATTTATCGTCTATATTACTGTTTCAAGAAAACAAGCACCATCAGGTTTCTGGAGATGATGTTGAGCTCCTTTTAGTTACCATAAGAAACCTGTGACTGGACCTAGGGGTGTGTTCCAGCAAGACTGACCCAGCAAATCACTGGGGCTTTGCTGCTGGACTTAGTGGGAGAGAATCCTCAACTCCAGGACTGCTTTAAGCTGTGCTGAGCAAAGCCAGGGTCTGTTGTAGAGCTTCCCAGTGAGTGCCTTGTACTGGGAAATGGACTTTTTCTGGCTTTCTCCTTCCCTTGGAGTGCAGCCCCCTGAGAAAATCACTGGAGTGACACATGAGGGGGACCAGGTGTCAGCCTTGTGTTGTAACACATAATGAAAAGAAAAAAGAGGGGAAAATAAAAAACCTATTTGTGAGGGAACACTGCAAAGTAAATGGATCATGTTTTGGGAGTCAGAGAAGGCATTCCAAGAGGTCAGTCCATCAGGATCTTTCAAACCTCCTGTGACATCCTTGGTTGAACAGCTTTCCCAAATGTCTCTGGTTTGCAAAACCATTTTCTTCTAGATCAGAAAATCATTTGCTAGATACTGAGAAGGAAGAAAATAATCTGGGTTTTGATATCACATCATTCCTGGGTGTTTAATGGGAAAAAGCTTCTTCAGGGCTCCATGTTTGCAGAAGGGAAGGAATTTATTTGCAGGAGCAACTCTTCACCTTTCTAATACCCCAGGTTAAATTAACTGGAAACACAAATGAGAATGTTGCAAATCTGGGTATTGTTCATTTTTTAAAGTTACTACTATTTACTAGTGTACTATTTAATAATATTACTGTTAAATCCTTAAGTAACTGCTGACTTTCAGCTAGAAATTCTTAGAGGTCAGGAAATGGCAAAGAACCCTTCAGTTATGCCTGTAGAAATTTATTAGTGCTACATTAATTATTAAAATCTAGTTAGTATGTAAATGACTGCACATGCTACAAGTGACATCCCAATGGAATTGTGGTATGGTGCAAAATTAGTTTGTTTTTCTGAGAGGCTGATGAAGTAGAGGCAGAGCTGTAAGACCTCAAGCATTAGGGTTTGGATCTGAGAGACTTCAGCTTGGGGTCTGCAACAGGCATCTCCAATTTTCAGTATGAAACTCATACCAGGACTTTTAAGGTGATTTTATCTGAAATAAGAAATGTAGAGCTTGGCTCAGAAGATACCCAGGGATGTGCTAAGTGCCATCTGCACTTTACCATGAAACTGGAATGGTCATTCCTTGTTACACATGGATATGCAGGTTGTCCCTATTTATTTTTATCCAGGTGGCCCTTTAGGGGATCACTTCTGCCTAATACATGTTTCATACTGTTGGGTACTGAATTGAGCAAATACTCATTGGAGGATTTCATTCTGCAGGAAAACTTCTGATGGATTTTTTAATTGTTTTTTTTTTTTTGGTAATTGGATAGCTAACAGTGCACTGAGCAGCAAATGCAGAATTTAGTAAAATAATACTTAGCTGCCAACTCATGCTGTCAGTGATGGGCAGCTTTTTAAGCATCTTGTTGCTGTTAAATTGAAACTTTTATTACCAGCTAGTTATTATGTAAATCCCACATATGAGAAGGCTTAGGGATAGATTTAAGGTCCAAAACTAAAATGGTCTGCAACTAATAATAAAAAACTTGTAGAACACAAAATTAGGGAGCAAACAAGATCATTTATAGAATGAAATATGCTTAGGAACATAGTAAAATCTCCACAAAACAGTCTTTGGTGTGTGCATGTGTTTTGTTGTTGTTTCTTTTTTTTTTTCTTAATTTTAAAATTCATGAAGTTCCTTTAACATTTTGGTTTGATTTGACTTTTTTTTTTAAACAGCAGTTGCTTGTAGTCAAACTCAAGACTCAAACTCAAGTATGAATAACTCACCACGTGTGAAGCATTAAAGGATTCTGAGCTGTTTGGAAAGGAAGCTTTCTTAGATTTTATTAGAAATTCCTAAACAGACCTGTACATACAACAGGGCTGAATTACACTCATTTTTAGACAAAATCACCCTATTTTGAGGGAACATAGTTTACTCAAGCAGCACATGCAAACTATATAAAACTGCAGGCTTTTAAAAAGAGAAAGAAGGTCAATTCATAGAAACATATGAATGAAATGGAAATATTTTTTTCATAAAATTTAAATGTGTGGATGATGGGCCCCTTAAATGATCCATTCACTGGGTTTCATGGATTGGCTCATACTCCCTATTAATAAATTAACATACACAAAGAGATGATTTGAAGAGTTCAGTTTACAGAACATGGGTTAGAAACCAAGAGGGAAAATTCAGTTCTTGAGGAGATAAGTGCCTTGCCTGAAGGTGTGTGTTGTGCTTCATAGGTTGAGGGCTTTGGATTAGAAGCAAAGCCTGGCTTAACTTCAGCTGGTTTCAGGACTTGCATAAAGAAATGGGAACTTTCTTTTTCATGGTTGCTTTGTGCATCACCAAACCAGCCACTGAAACAATCATTTTAAATACACATTTTAGATCATACACC
Organism: Serilophus lunatus; assembly: GCA_013399895.1. NCBI lineage: Eukaryota > Metazoa > Chordata > Aves > Passeriformes > Eurylaimidae > Serilophus > Serilophus lunatus. Next base: position 872,577 of record VXBA01005853.1, on the reverse strand, counting down.
ATGCTGTAGTTAGTGTATTTCCCCAAATGAAAGAGTCTGGCAAATTTTTTGCAATTTTAACATACTTCAAGTTTGGATGGGTGTAAACTTGGAGCTCTGAAAGTGTCCCAACCTGCTTCCAGCCCTGGTTATGAGCTTCTCCCCACACCAGGTTTGACCTTTGCCAAGTTTGGCTTTCATATCAAATTCTGGAGGTATTTGTGTGGGTCACATCCTGTGATGAGACTCTCAGACTGACAGTAGCAGGCAAACTGTGCTGTCACTTTATACCTCTGAGCACTACCAAAAAAACAACCTTACTGATATGAGATGGCAAAAATCTGTCACCAAGGCTGCTCTGAGATTTTCCACTGACTTCTTATTTCATGTAATAGTTTGTAAGACTTGCTCAAAATGTATTGCCAGAAGTTGAAATCTGCACTTCCTCATATTAATTCCATGAATTCTTCCTATTCTTTCAACAACATGTAGTGCAGATCTGGATTAATCTGTAGATCTCTGTGTTACCTTCCTCATTTTACTGTGTGTCCAGGAGAAATCCTGATTTTGTAACCAGAAAGACATGCTTGAAATCTGAAGTGCAGTGAGAGGAATGAATGGGTGGGGTTAAAAAATTTCTGTCATAAAGGACAAAACAAAAACTAGAATAATGTATATATAAAATATAGAATAATGTGATGTGCCTGCTTATGGTACCTCACCAAAGCTGCACAACTGCAGTGAGAGCAGAAGTGCTGCAATACAGAACGTGGAGGCCACTGATAAGGAAAGAAAAAGAGACATATCCCCTTGTTGGGATGGAGGAGTTGCTGGAGACAAGTGTGTGCTCTCTCAGAGATAGGCTCGTGTTTCCTGGCTTAAAGGAGAGCAGCTTTGATCCTGTTTCAGTGCTGAATGGTCCCAGCACATGCCTGTAATTGATGCTCAGGGTGTCCTTCATCTGTATTTGGAGGAGAAACAAAACCCTGCTTTTAATGCCAAAATAAGAATCACAGAATGGTTTGGGTTGGATGGGACCTTAAAGAATATCTCATTCCAACCCCCCCACCACAGCCAGGGTCACCTTCCTCTGTCCCAGGGGGCTCCAACCTGGCCTTGGACACTTCCAGGGATGCAGGGGCAGCCACAGCTTCTCTGCCCAACCTGTGCCAGGGCCTCCGCACCCTCCCAGGGGAGAATTTATTCATAATACCTGATCTTAACCTCCCCTCCTTCAGCTCAGGGCCATTCCCCTTGTGCTGTCACTTGTGACAAGTCCCTATCCAGCTTTCTTCCAAGCCCCCTTTAGGTACTTGTTAATAAGAATAATTAACATCCCAAATAGTGATTAGTGGTTTCATTCACACCCTCCCAGTGTGAGCAACGTTTGAGTCTTGTGTTTGAATTTTCAGGGGGGGGGTGGGTAACAACCCCCCCTTTTACAACCTGCCTTTTTATTTTGCATATTTGTTTGCAGTGATGCTATCTCCATCTGTGTTGCAAAGCTCACTTTTCTGCAGCTTCTCTGTGATTTCCCAGCTGTCCTGTTATTTCCCACCTCATGCTTTTCTTTTCAGCTGAACCTTATTCACAGTGAAATCAGTAATTTAGCCTGCTTCGAGGTGGAGGCCATTATCAATCCCACCAATGCTGACATTGACCTTAAAGATGACCTAGGTAAATGGGGCATGGGCTGACACAACTAACGGTCACATGGAAATTATGGAACCCAGAATTTACTCCCCAGGGCTTCAGACCTTCCCTTAAACAGCAGAAATTCAAATCTCCCAGGTCCTGCTTTGTTGAAGAACTATATTCAAATTTTATTTATTTTTGTTTTTTGCCCCCTCACCAAATCTGAATATTTAATGTTAGTCTTCAAGCTGATTTCAGTTCAAAGCAAAATTTTAAATTCTTTTCCATAATGATCATATGTGACTGTTAGCTATTTTGGGGGGTTTCTTATTTGGATACTTTGAGGACTAAAATACTTTTTTGTCAGGTTGTTTTCAAAATAAGCAGTTTCTCCATTCTACCTGCTATCTCAGGGGTTTTTTCTGATACTTAAATTTTTAAAAAGGAAGTATTAAATAATGAACTGTCTCCAAATCTTTCCTATCTTGTTTTCATGTTTAATTCAATAAAATGATTTGTTTCCCTTATGAGTCAATCACTCCTTTCACAATCAGCTGAAAACAAATCCTGATATTATACCAACAGTGAACTATTATTGATGGTGAATTGCTTTTAAAGCTTCTGCCTTGTTCCAGATTGAAAAGAAGTCAAAAAATCCATCTTGAGCAGAAGTTTGTTCTTCAGCAAAAGAAAAATTACCTTTCATGCATTATGTACTGCATTCCCTTCTCATTTGAATATTGAATATTCTTATTTGATTACACCTGCTGCTGTCTTTTTTTAAACTTCCTTAATGGAATGCAACCCATAATCCCACTACTGCTGCCCTTCCTGTGGGAATGTGCAAAAGTAACTTAATAAGAAAAAAGATTTAAGAAGGCTAATTTTTAAATCAGCCTTTCTCAGAAATATGTGTATCTTTGCAAGTGTCTCAGCCATTCCAAGACATAATTAGAAAATATGCCTTACCTTTATAAGAACAAATTGTTTGTAATTTTTAGAGCAAATTCAGTACAACCCTGGCCGCAAATACAAAATTTCCTGGCACTTTCAGAAACAGAATTATCCATCACTTTACATATGAAGATTAGTGCCTGTCAGCTGATTGATGCTGACAAAATGGAGAAACTGATTATTTTGTTTGCCTTGATGATCCTGAATTTCTTTTTTTTTAAACAGATTCCATGTTTTAATGTCATGCTCTGTGGGGAACTGGTTGTTCTAGGTTTCTGCAAAGTGCAATGGGGCATTAGCTGATTGTAAACCTTTGCAAATGATCTCATGTGATTGCTCCGACTTGTCCTTTTAACATTTATTTGATCATGTCATACTCAATATTCCTCCTCCCATCCCCTACACCCCTTTCTCTACACACACCTGCACACACCACTCAGCATTTTGGAGGTTTGGAGATGTCCAGGTAGGCAAATAATGGACGTTGGTACCTGTGTAAATGTAGAGCCTGTGCTGGGTCTCTGTCCAACGTGGTTGATATACATCTGTTTACCTGTTGTAGTTGCAAGTTGTACAGGCTGACATTGCCACCATCGACAGTGATGCTGTCGTTCACCCGACAAACTCTGACTTCTACACCGGTGGTGAAGTAGGTAATGGCAAGTTCAGAGCTCGTATGTGTGTGCATGGTCGATCAGCAGCCACCAGCTTGTTGCCAGCTATGCAGATCTGCATTCATTTCTCACTTCCAGCAGTCCAGCAGATCAGAAAAGAGAAAAAAAAAGAAATGAGTAATTGCAAACCCAGTCGGTGTTTCTGGGGTTTAAGCGCCAGGAGTAGCAATGGAATTAATTCACCACCAAAATTGGAAGGGTGGGAACAGGATGTTCCACCCAGGCATGTGAGCTGTCATTCATGAGCAGTGAGTTCCCACAGTGTTGGCTGGACTGTTAAATGCCTGCTTTGAGTGTGGGTCAAGTCCTGATCTTTAGATTCCTCACCAGTTCAGTGCGCTCTCTCCATGCCAAGTTTCAGATGTTTCACATCTGGATTCACATGTCTGGATTTCCTGAACTCTTAAGATTAACCTTGTGGACCACTGACCTTCCTCTCCCTGCTGGGTCCTCAGGCCCACGGGCCCTCAGTGATGGGACACTTGTCCCGTGTGGTCTAAGCTACACCAGTGAGAGAAGTCATGATGGAAAACATGACAGACCTCCTAATTCAGCCATCCTGAGTGTCCCTGAGTAACTCTGCTCCCAGGAGAACCCCTCTCTGCATACAGGGTTCTGAAGGATTTGGTAAAAGGGTAGCACTACTTCCCCTGAACTGCCTTGGTAACTTGAGAAGGCAAATCACAATTTGGGCTGAATGCAGAAGTTGCTGGTAATGCTTAAAAATCAGCCAGCTGATCCCAGCTTGTTCTGCATCTCATCTGAACCTCAGCATGGGCTCCCTCCGCACCCAAGGCCCGCTGTTTTCAGTGCTGTGTTGGAGGGACACTTGGTGTCCTGCTGCAGAGCTGGCATGTCCCACACCCCCTGCTTTCTGTGCAGGGGCTGCTTTCTGAGTTACACACAGAGAAATGCAGCCCTGGGCAGCTACTTGGGCAGGAGCACTGTAGCTTGGCTGGCTAAATAATATGCAGAGACATTAAAATAAAAGTGTCATAACGGCCTGTACCTGAAGAATATCCTTCCAAAGTCTGTCAGACCCATTTAGCCCATGTGTGTGTCTCCTACCCCGTGACAAAGAAAGGCTTTGCTGCCCTACAGAGCAAATTATCTCTCCAAGCTGGACTGGTCATTCCTTAGTGTAGGTTCCTGTTGCCTCTGACTGCTGTAAGAAAGAATAGAAGTGCACAAATGCTTAGCTTCCAATGATTAACTTTTACCCATCTAAATTTATTTTTTTTTTAATTTTTGTTGGTTTTTTTCCCTAACAATTTCAATGTACTGGGGGCTTATCCTGAGAATTTTAGAGCCTAAATTTCTGCTAACGCTGTTTTCCACACTGATACCAATGCCTGCTTGGAAAGCATGAGATGATGGTCTTATTCTCATGGGAGTGACACATATTTATGCCTGTGAGCAAATAAGCTACTAACCTTGAGGCTGGGAAGCAAGACTTCCATCAAGAAACTTATTAATATAGTGGAAAATGGTTAAATACAGTCTGGCCTTCCCCAGATCAAGCTAATTTACAACAGAGATCTCAATATGATTTCAATATAAACCCTCATTATTAATCAGAAGAGGAGCATAATTGAGGAGTAAATGCAGAATATCTCACTGTTTCATACCAAATACTTGTGCTCTTCTTTGTACCAGATCTGTAAGAAGAGAGTTCAGTGAAATAAACTGACATGGTTGTTCATTGCTTTTAATTACAAATTAATTCCCAGAAGAAGGGAAAAAACTGATCCTTCTGGGTTGAATTAAACCAAACTAGGCTAAATTCCATTAAATGTACAGCAGCTTTGCAGTGGCAAAGAAATGACCTACTTAATAGATCTTTGCTGCTCCTAGGTTCTGCACAAGGCTTAATTACGTTTCCCCTTGAAACAAGAGAAATTAAGGATTATGAATGTCATGGGGTTTAGGATTGATCAGAGTTCATGGACTCTGGGGGAATATAACTGGAATATATATAAAAATATAAATGGAAATGCTATGGAAATACATACAGCAAGAATGAAGAAGAGGGGAAGAGTGTTTCATTCCCTCCCCATCCCTTCTGTGTCAGAGGGATTTGACAAGACCCTGAGCTCAGCTACATCTGCAGGACTCGGCAGAGGGCACAAGGTGTCTGTTGTGACACATCTCAGTGCTGCTGTGGATCTCCTTTCCCAGCCCTCTCTCCTAAAGACACCTTGCTGCTACAAGTAAAGCCATTCCTGCCTTTTGTAAGAGATTTTAAGGTGCTCCCCCCTCTCAGTTGCACTGGGATGGGTAACTCTGAGCTTCAGAAAACTACTGGTGAGGAGTTTGGCTGAATATGTAAAAGTACTTTGGCTGAAGTATTTATATAAAAGAGCTTAAATGAGCACAAAGAGCAAATTACACTCTGACCTACACAGCCTGACCTTGCAATCCAGCTTTTGGCAAACCCTGTTGTGAACTTAGTGTGAAAAAGCCAAAGAAAAAGCATATATTTTGTAATTGTCCTCAGCTTTTGTGCCCCAAAAGCAATAAACTCCAACTAACAAAATAGAGGCAGGGTCACAGAGTCAGTTTTTGAATGGAAAACAAATGCATTGTTTTCAACTTTTCATTTTCAGTTTGGAAGAAATTTAGCAAAACAAAAACTTCTTGAAGCCCTCTTAGTTCTTAGAGCTATAATCCAATTTAGTAACCTGAATCTTGGAGGAGGGGCTCTGCTTCCTTGAGCATATAGTATGTGCACTTCCATCAGAAAATGCATTTTTTTCTTTCTTCATCAATGAAAGTAAGGGGTGTCACCAAATAAATGTCTAGATCTTTAGAGATCCTAGTTCTGAATTGTTGAAAATCAGTTTTCAAAGCAATATCTCAAATCAGAGCCTTTATGATATCACTGCTTTTACTTATCTTCCTTTGTAATTAATATGCAGAGTGCAAAATTATGTGGGATGCTTATTTAGTTAGGAAAATGCTTTCTTGGGCTGTTTTTTTTATTTTTTGTTAATATATTAATGTTTAAAACTAGAGCTGCAAAATAAGATCTAAACCATTTAGTGATGGACTGCCTTTGTAAACAGCATAGCTTTGGGTTGCCCTGAAACACTGCACAGCTCTTCTCCTCCCAGAATGACTTTGTCCAGCTCCTTAGCTGTAGTTAGAGAAGTTCATTGGAGGAATGTGTTCCTTAGAGATTCTCCTTATTTCTGAGGCTCTTCCTCTTGGTTAAAGGTGGCTCAACAAGCTGGGCAGTTACCAAGTAAAGCAGCCCGCTGCACTCACGAGACTGTTTCATTCCTGGGGCCACCTGTTGGGGTCAGGGACCAAGATCAGGTGAGTTTCAAATTCTTATTGTGGCAAATGGCTCTTTAAGACAATTTGTAAAAGAAGAGGGGAAATGAATCCTAGGGGAAGGAGTTATGAACCTTCAAGCACTCTCGAGCTAGCAAGAACATTTCACACTGAGATGCTCATGATGAGGAAGGAGGTAGGGATGTCATGTCCGATGTTGTGATAGTAACCTCAAGTCTGAGAATGTTAGCAAGGGATACCAGTGTGAGGTTTTTGGGTTGTTAGGGTTGTCTTTTTGGTTTTTCCTTTCTGTTGTTGTTGTTGTTGTTTTTAATGACTAGCTAATTCTCAAGTCCCAAAAGGTTTAGATCTTACTTTGCAGTCCCCAAAACAAAATGTTTGGACAGAAAACTCTGTAGAGCGATACGTAATAAAAAAATAACAACGAGTGAACACCTGAGAGCAGAGGAATAAACTCTCCCTTCTCTGTTCAGGGAGCACTTTGGAAAAGAAAGGTGGCAAGGAATTTGTGGAAGCTGTCATTGAGCTTCGCAAAAAGAACGGCCCGTTGGACATCGCTGGAGGTGAGGCTGCGCCGGGCACCCAAACCTTCCCCACCCCGGGGCTCCCAGCCCAGCTCCTGCTGTCCCCAGGGCTTGGATGGCTCAGCTGGGACTTGTGTTCTCCTAAGTAACCTTTCCCAAAGCCTCTGGGGACAGGGCAGGGATTATGGCCCGAGTGACAGCAGGTACGTGCACACCCAACGTTCATCAGCAGGGGCACGGTTCTGGAAAGCAATTAATGAGATGCTTATTTGTGAGTCCAGCTAAACATGTGCTTTGCTGAAACACCACTGACTTTCACTGAACTTGAGCACGTGCTTAAAGTTCAGCATCTGCTTGGAAAGTCAGTTTAACCAGTGCCAAAATCATCACTATAAAAGCTTACGACTTCTTGATGCCTAGTTATCAAAATTTATGGAATATCGGAGAAAAATCTACTCTATGAGTAATAAAGTTTGATAATGGCAATATATAATTTTACACCATCTGTGAAATTGCTGATCCATGTTGTTCATATAGAAGGCTGGTTCTGCCATCTGTGTTTATGCTATAAAAATAAATACAGTGTGCACAGTTTTGTAAACGAATCCTAACTACAGCCGAAGGGGAGATGTAAGAATTCAGCTCTGACAGGAGAAATTACAACTGTTTACTTCTGCTGCTTAATACTTTGGAGGGTTTTCCCTTGCTTTTTAAAAAATTTAATAAGTTTTTCTTGGAATTTTTGTTCTGCAAAAACATGTAGAATCACTTTTTTTACTTCTGTGTAATAGTCCTTACCAGCCCAGACCAAACTGCTCCAAATAGGGGGCAAGTTGGAAAGCAAAGTTTATTTTTCTCAGCCATCCCTCAGATTTGGGGGATATTTTGGCAATCTTACCCCAGGGACTTGTTGGGGAACTCTGGAATATCAATATCTCAGTCCTATGGAGATCCAGTTTTCAGATTTCTCAATTATATGGGTATCCCTTTAATCTACCAATAACCAGGATCCCCACCTGGAATGTAACCAGCACAGAATGTGTCCATGGTTCACTTTCTATCTCTTGCTTCCCCTTTCAGAGCATTTGCATTTGAAGTAAAGGACAGCTGCTCTTGGTAATGAACAGTTGTCCTCATCAGAATCCTAATGAGTTAATTAATGACTACCCTAGAAAACAATCCCTGAGAAATATTAAAGCTGGTGATGTGTATCAATACAATATTTTCTCCTTTCAGGGTGAGGATGTTATCCACATTTCACATCTGACTAGAGATATGTCAGCTGCTTTTAATAGATTTTTCTGGGACTTATGATGTATTCTGAATCTGCCAACATTTTAGTTGCACATTATGACAAATTAACATTGCCTAACACTGAGGTCTATTCAACACGTTGGGACTCTGCAAACCCATAACAACATGAATGCTTGTGCTTCCATTGTCCTTCAAAATGTTCTGGTTAACCCCTGGTCAGGATGCCATATGACAAAGTCTATTTTCTCCTTCCTGCAGCAGCCATGGGATAGTATCCATATGTGGTGATCATATGCCAAGAGTTATTTCTACTCTACTTAAATAACAAAATGCCTCATAAACATTCCAGAATGGAGTAGAGGCTTTCAGACCTCTTAAGCACCTTTGCAAAGCAGATTTTTTAATTTTTCAAAAACACTTATTGGTATTTTTATTGTATTTTTTGAAGACATAAGCTGCCATTTTCTACCTACACTTTTTGGTGAGGTATTTTAGGGGCTGACTCTTTGTGAAGGTTCACTGTGAGATTTCAGCTTGGTATTTTTNCCCTTTTTTTTTTTAACAAACCAAAGCTACAACTTTTATTTGCAACCACAACCCTGTGAGTTCAGAAGTGGCAGTGATCCTCCTCCCCTGGTTCCTGGCAGGCAGAGCACAGTCTGTTGTTGCTCTTTGATGGGAAATGGTGAACCCAGAACCTGTTCTCCTGAAGAGGAGGCAGCCTCTCCTCTGGAGAATCCCTGTCTGTCAGCAGTTTGTAGGAAGGCTTTGCTTCATCTTCTTAGTCCCTGCATGTCCATGGTGATAAAATTTGGTTAGTGTGGTAAAAATTCTTCATTTCTTTGCACATACAAGGCCTGGCCTGTTGGCACATAAACAGTGTGGATCAAACATTGCAAATGTGTGTGTCCTCTCCAACCATCTGCCAGGAATGTGAGGAGAGAGGGAAACTAAACCCAGCATTGTTCAAATGGTGTTGGATGACCCATACACAAAAAAAAGCTCAAATAAGTCCTGAAATCGCACAAAATGTCTTCATTACAGTTGCTCAGAAACAAAGGTGGAAGTACAGCCAAAATCTTCATTCACCTCTTTTCCAGCCTTTCTTTGGGGTTTGCAGAGCACTGGTGGCTCTGAACTGCTCCAGTTTGGGCTGTGGTGGGATCAGGAGCCACCTAAACAATCTGTGCATTCACCAGGAGTAGCTGAGGGTCACCCAAGTCATAATTCCACGTGCCTGTGCAGCATCCTGGTGTTCACTGTAGCTCTGTGATAAACCAAACTGAAGGGAGATCATCCCTTGGGCAGGTTTATGTTCAAACCCTTTTCCTTACACAATTTTCTTTGATGTCAGCCATGAATTCTTACTGTCTCCAAAATCAGCTTAATTGTAGCTATGATTTATAAATTATTACAGCAGATTTCAGCTGCAAATGGAAAATACAAAGTCTCTGTAATCATGTTGTGTTTTAAGGCTGTGTGATTTGTAATCCAAAACATTCACAGGGGCTAAAGCAATGTCTGTTGAGTGTTTGCTATTTTAATCACTCCTTTAATCCTTAGGAGGGGAAAACAAATTATGTTTCACTTTCTCTTCTTCCTAGCTGTTGTCAGTGCTGGCCATGGACTGCCTGCAAAATTTGTGATCCACTGTAACAGCCCAGGTTGGGGCTCAGACAAATGTGAGGAGCTGCTGGAAAAGACAGTGAAGAACTGCCTGGCTCTGGCTGATGAAAAGAAGCTGAAATCAATTGCATTCCCTTCAATTGGCAGTGGCAGGTAAGGCTGGTGGGCAGAGCTGATGCCAAACAGGTCACATTTTCTAAGTATCATCCCAGGTTCCAGTCCCTTCCCAGGTACAAAACCCAGAAATGCTGACTTTTTTTTATTCTTTGTTTAAATCAGTTTAAAAGAGGTATTTCTTCTAGGTTGTTGATGGAGCCTGCAGTGTTCTCCTGAGTGCTGCTTCACTTTTGTCAGGTCTCAGTGATCCCTGCAGAATCCTGAAGCTTGCAAGTAGGATAAAGAGCATAAAATGAACTTTCAAGAGAATGTTAAAAGACTTTATTCAGACTGTTGATTTGTTCACATAAATGGGGGATGTGGAGGAGAACATGAAGAAAAGGGCTCTATTTTGCCTGGGTTTAGTGCATAATTAAACTTTCTGCACTAAATGTCTTGGGATGGTCAGACAGGTTAGTGTTTGTTTAAGCAGCAAACTGCAGTACCTTGGTTCTCAGGATTTGTCACTTCAAGCTTTCACCCAAAAGCCAAACCTTCATTCCAGTTTACATCATGGGACTATTTCAGTTAAAAAAAAAGAGACCTTAAAAGCTTTTATCTTTGAAATCCAAAGTCTAAAATTCAAGTGTTCTGGCTTTGTCCAGGGTGCTCAGTGCCTTTGAAAGTTGGATCTTGTTCTTAAGAGTCTGAATATGAACTGACTCACCTTTAGTCAGAAGCTCTTGGGTTTGAGGTGCAGGTTTGGAACTCTTGGCCCTCAGTGATGTGTCAGTGCAAAGACCAAGGGCCAGGTCTAGGCTGAGTTGTGTCTCCAGCCCTGAACAACTGCTCTTCTTGAATTTGAACTTGGCTGATGTACAGCAAGAATATTCTTCCCATTGTGCTGTGTTGCAACAATAGATTAATTCCTGCATATTCTGTGGGCTAGGACAGAAATCAGTGTTTGAGCTTTTGGGTGAATGGCAATGAAGAAATAGAAGCTTCATGAGGATAATAAATTTAAGCAACTTAAATCAGAGAAATCTCCAGCTGAGGTTAATTTGCATGAGTGTCATTTTAAGAAGATAACTTGAGGAAAGTTTTTGTGGAACAGTAAGAAATACAGCAGAGGGTTCATGGTGAGCTGGTGAATTAGCTGTCAGGGTCACAGGCTGGGCAGTACAGAGAACTGAATCACTCCTTGGGAGAAACTTGCTCCATGGAATGCAGAGTGACTGTGGAATTGGTTATGTCAAAGTGAGACTATGTAAAATATCTTCCACAGAGCCCTTTCTTTCCTGTAGAGCTCCCAGCAAGGAACCATTCCCAGCCCTTGTTGCCAAGTAGGTGATTGGCACTGGAAAATGGTGAAATCCTGAACAATCATGAGATTCCCGTCCTGTTGGGAAATCTGGTTTCTGACAGGCAGGATCTGGGGCCAGTTCTCAGCTTGGAGTGTGCATGTCATTCTCCCTCAAGCCAGTTGAAGTGGTGCTTTTAAAAGATGGAGAGGAATCAAAAGGCCTTGAGTAATAAATGGGGTTATGTATTTTCCCTTTTTTTTTTCTCCTAATTAGAGCTACTCAAGCAAAAACTAAGTTTGGAGAGAGCAGAATGTATTCTGACAATACTCTCTGCTTGTTTTTATGAAGTCAAAAGCATTAAAAAAATAAAAACAAAGCTTTAAAAGATAGCAAATGCCAAAGACAGCACATGTATGCAGCTGTTCTAGTACAGACATCTGTCAAGCAGACATCACCCAATAAACCCACATAAACAGTTTCATTCTCTTTTATAGTTGAGGAATGGGATTACATGAGGGCAGTTCAAATAAATCACAGGGGGAAATAAAATAGCATTCACTGGGCCAGATGCTCAGCTACAGCCAACTTATGGAAAGCTGCTCCAACTTGGGTGCTGCTCAGAGGTAGCCTGGAGTTCAGTCTGGTAGGGCCAGCAGGAGAAAAGGGAAAGGGGAGTTGGGGATTGAACATGGAATCATCCTTGGGGTAGGGATTTCATTCTGAGGCTCTGACTTTGATCTGAATTGATACTGGTTTGGCTGAAGTCTCAAGTTGCCTTTTCACAAGAGTTTCACTCAGAGCAGTAGATGGATGCAAGAGGCTCCCGTTGCTTGCAGCCCACACATGGCCATCAGGCCAGCACCTTGTGGCTGATTTTAATGCTCTGTCTCATCCCTTTCTTTTGGGAGAGGGGTCCTGGGCAGTGTGCTGTCATCAGCTTCCTTGGGAACGTGCCTTCCTTTGACCAGGCCACTCTTCTTTCATTTTCCCATTGTGACCACCCTGCCAGAGCACTTGGCAGTTGTGTGACTTCAGAACAATTCAGAAAGGCTGTATACCCTGATTTTGGTGCTGCCCTGCATGACAGCCTCTGCTCAGGAGCAAAATTCCTTAAAGATCTCTTCCGTGTGTGCCAGGGTGCAGCATGTCTGAGTAACCTGTGAGTGCTCAGGTGTGGAGGCTGCTGGCTCTGTGCCTTTCTCTCTGTGTAAGCTGACAGTAGGAAGCAGCTCCTACTCCTACTATGTGAAAACTGCCCTCAAATGATTAACTTGTCACACAGCTGATTCTCTCTGACCAGCTCAGTTGGTTTTGGAGGAGTACAAGGTTTTTTCTCAGNTTTTTTTTTTTTTTTTTTTTGTTTCTTCAATAGAAGGAGAAATTGGGCATTTTCAGAAAAGAAAAAACAGCATGAGCTATTTCATGCCATCGTTTTTGAAACAGCACAAGCATTATCTTCAGGCAGCATGTATAATATCACATTACAGGCAGGACTGGCACAAAATGGCTCTCAGAGGGTATTTTCTGGTAAGGCAATGTGCAATAAGTGGGCTGTGACACAGGCAGTTGCCTTTCTCATTTTATGTCTTGCAGCACAAAATGAGAGGGAGAGTAAACCAGTGTTTTATTATCAGTGGGAGCAAGTGCTGAGTAATATTGACCTGTTGATGCCAGAGCAGAATTTAGCCCAGTTTCTTTGAACTGCTCAGGAAACACAGAGGAACTCAGCCATCTGTGTAATCTGTCAATTATTTGTAGTTATTAATAGCACACACTTCATAGGGGGAGTATTGACTGTCATCTAAGTGCACGTCAGGGAAGCAGGGGACGTTCAACAGGCTCTTCCAACTTCTTTTTGGGTGCTGCTCCTAAGAGTGGTCGTGTCCCACCACCCTCAGGCTGTAACTGCAGCCCAAATCCCAGTTTGGCCAGGGCAAAGCCATGGGCTGGGTGAGAGCTCTGCTTCAGGAGGAACAGCAGCAAAGCAAAGCTCACCTTCCAAATAGTTCCAGGTGTAATTTCAGGAGCTTGCCATGACCTGTAAAACTTGAAGTTCAGGTCATGGCTTTGCTCAGATCATTCTACTTGTGCTTGACCTGTTTTAAGATTAGATGATACTTTCAGACAAGGTCTGTTAGATAAAAGGTGAAGAAGTTTGTAGAAGGGTTGCCAGATTAGGTGCTGAGCTTTGAAGTTCAGTCATGCATGGTTTTGTCATCTGAGAAAGCAGCAAGGTTGGTGCTGTGTCTTTGGCTTCTCCAAAGGAAAAGGGTAGGAGCCTTTTCTTCAGGCATGGCCAGAGGAGCAGAAAAGCCTCTGCTTTCACATCCCTGCAGATGTATTTCAAGATGCTTTTTCCTAGGACTGTACTTTCATTGGCTCAGCCTGTAACTAAACAGGATATTTAGTTACTCCTCCTCATCAATCTGCAGCAAGGCTGTACAAATAACTTGTAAAATCTTGTGCTTAATTAACCATTAATTCATTCATTCATTCATTTTGTACTCTGGGTCTTTTCATGTTTCATTTTCTGTGTCAAGTTCTCTGTCCCTTTTTATGTTTCTTTAACAGGACAGGTTTAACCCTGCAGCTCCAACATTTACACTGCTTTCCTGAGCACATCAGGCTCTTCTTTACTTGTCTGTTAAATGAGAATAATTGACCCATCAGGTATCATAAGGTTCAACCCATTAACATGTGTGGACTCTGAGGAAATGCTGTTTGAACATTTTAAGCCTTGCCTAAACAAACAAGTTTGGACCTTCTAATTCAGCCTGTAAACACTGGCTTTGCAGCTTTATTTACCAGGAGAGGTTAAACCATCAAAAGCTGGTTCAACAAATCTTGATTTTCATGCTTTATTTTTTTTTTTTTTAAATCTCTCCTTCTAGAAACGGCTTCCCAAAGCAAACAGCTGCTCAGCTGATCCTGAAAGCCATCTCCAGCTACTTTGTGTCCACAATGTCCTCCTCAATCAAGACTGTGTACTTCGTGCTCTTCGACAGTGAGAGTATAGGGATCTACGTGCAGGAAATGGCCAAACTAGATGCCAACTAAGCCTAGAAAGCTACAGAACCAGCCCCCTCCTCCTCCTCCCCCAAATCCTTAACTCATTGTGAAGCAGAGCATCCCCCTTATTTTCAATTTTGCTCATCTAGGGGAAATAAAGGTGGGGTTTTTGTTGTTTTGTTTGGGATTTTTGTTTCATTTTTACTTTCTAAAACTGTTTTATGTTGGCACTGATAGTTGGCATTACTGCTGTTAATGCACTGTATCCCAGGCATTGTCTGAACTTAGTGTAATCTAGGAGATTTTATAGTTTTATTTTAATGAAGTATGGATTGAAGCAGGAAGATGTTAGGAGTATGTAGTCTTTTACTTGTGAAAGAAACAGGCCAACCCTATTTTGTAACTGTGTTGTGGTGCTTTATCAATACATTGAGTGGCGTTCCTTTCATTTTTTAAAAGAACAGATGCTATAAAACCTAATTTGTGTTTGTTTATTGTCTTAATGAGGAATCTGGAAGAAAAAAAAAAACAGAAACCCTGTTGTCCTTAATTATATTTACAATTTTGAAACTGTGTGAATTGATTTAGTAAAATGTTTGAACTGTTTGCCTTAGTGTACCTGGATTAATTTTTTCCCCTCAAAACATCATTTTCTGACAGGTTGGCTGTGAGAAGGATGGCAGCAGATCAGAAACAGGGAGCTGGAAGGTATTTGGAGATGCTGGGCCTCTTCCCCATGCTCCTGGATTTGTGTGTGTGCTCAGTGACACTCACTGTTGCCTTTTTTTTTTTTTTTCCAGAGAGTGTTCAGACTCCCCAGTTGTTCTTTCAGATCCTCCTGTTCAGAATCTGCCCTAATTGCCTGTTCATTTGGGGAGGTTGAAGCCTTTTAGATCAAGCAAAGCCTTAGATTTTTTGAACTAGTTCCAGTCATTTAATGTTGGCCTGTTTGAAGCCATTTGTATTTTTTCCAAATATTTATGAGCCCTGTTTGTACTGGTGGCTGTATCATTTGCACAGCTGAAATCCATACCAACACAAACCTTTATGGAAGCCACTTGGGTTTGGAGAAAAAGAGGTTACACTTTTAAAAGCTATTGCATGTGGATGCTGCTGTGAGGAAAGCAGCTCTTCCTTTGAAGTTTCCAGCTCATTTCTAGGTAGTAGACATAAGTTTTCCATCTCTGTTGAAAACTTCATTTGCTGATGAAAGAGGATCCACATCCACCCTGGATTGCTTGTGTGGATCAAATATGGCTTTTCAGTAAGTTCAGGAATAACAAATACTGAAAATGTGTAGTTGAACTCCTGCAATCTTTGGGTTGGGTTTTTTTTTTTTGTGTGTAGAAGTCCAGATCCTTGGAACCTTCAAGTGTAGAGGAGCAAAAGCACCAAAAGAAGCCAAAATTTAAAATGTGTAATTTTAAATATACACCCAAAGTTAAAAGGAGCAAAGAGTAAATTAATTTTGTGCCTCAAATACAGGAAATATTTGGCCAAGATATGGGCTCAGACTTTAAATTTTTTCGTGGCCAAAGTGCATTTGGTGCATTCCTCAAAGACAGCAGCTCAAGGGGCAATAAATAACATGCAGTACTTCAGCATTTAATTGTGATGCATCTATTACTGCAGTTACATTGATCTCTGGAGTTAGAGAAAACTGAGCCTGCACTTTCCCCAGATTTCACTAGATGTCACTAAAAGGATTGGAAAACAGAAAAAAACAGGGATGTGCACTGAGGAAACACGTGGTGTGAAGGGGATTTTTAGCACAGCAGAGTGCACAGTTACAGCCCCCTGGTCTCTTTGCACTGCAGAATTCATTATTCTGTGTAAAGTCTCACATACTCACATCAACAGAGTGTTTCCCACCGGTAATTTCCAGGTAGTTGAAAGTACAGCCTCCAGTGGCCACTGTGACACTGTGCTGGGAGGGCCAACTTTTACCTTTCAGCTGAAAAAAATCTCAAAGCAAACTGTAACTCAAGTCACATGGACTTGCTTCTTCTGCATCTCATGTGCTTGTTCAGCTGGTGGCTCCGGAAACAGCTCAGCTGGTTTCCCTGGGATCACCTGTGATGTGCCATTTTATTTACTGGGATTCTGATCCCTTTGCAAGAGGAATCAAAGCAGAAACTGTTTTTAGTGCTGAAGTTGGTCTCACAAGGGGCATCACCATCTTCTCCTTCCTTACAAACACCAGAGCATCCTGTCCTTCCTTACTCATCCAACACCCAGAGCTCCTGTGTGTTAAAGAATGTGTTGCTGCTGCTGTGACCCAGCCCTGAAGCTCCTCCCAGCTGGTCCCCACCTCCCCTGTGGCAAGGTGAGAGCCCAAGGAGTGTCCCAGGCTCTGCCTCACACTTGGTGTTCACCCACATTTCCTGCAGCCCAAGGAATGCTGTTCCAAGACCCTAAAATCCAGTCAGGAAAGCCAGTCAGGGATCCCAGACCAAGCCTGAACCCAGCAGCCTGAGTAGGTGATGGAATGTATTCAAGAACCTAAAAGATAAAATGTCTGGTTACATGATTACAGGAAAAACAAGGCAAAGTCCTGCTGCTATGTGCACTGTGGCCAGGGCAGCATTGCTTAGGGAATTTCCCTGGCATTTTGCTTGTTAGAGCTAAACATGCAAGCCCCACTTGTATAAATCACCACTCTGGGGGGGAGGCCACACATGGAAAAGTCTGGGTCAGGTGCATTTGCAGCTCCTTCTCTTACTGGTGAGTCCATTCTGGATCTTACCTGAGCACAACAGTTAAAATAGACTTTCCTTCTTCAATACTTTCAAAACTTAAAAGCATTTAATGGCCAACAGCATCAATTCACTGTTTCAAGTCCTGTTCTACACTACTTTTCATCCTCTAGTTCACTGACTTTTTTCCCCAGCAGAAAACTCACTGTAATGTCATCCTTCAGATGCACCAAATTGTGTAACTTCACAATTTTCTTCTGATTTTCCAGCTCTTCATCCTGAAGCTCTCCCCATTCTACACCTGTGTAGAAAATGCAAAAATGCAAGTTTTGGGGTCATCCCCCACTTCAGAGTCCCTAACCATGCTGTAACTCTTCTTCCTCTGAACCCTGAAGTCCATTTTTTTCTTTTAATTGTGAAAAATGGGAGCAATGAATATTTGGCTCTGAGATCACAGGCCTGACACTGCATTTTATCACCAGCATTTAAATTTAGAGCACAGTTGAGAACAAATAATTGTTCTGTGTAATAAATTATGGATTTACTTTAAAAATAATTAACCTTTGATTAATAACTCAATATAATTTAATAACTTAAAAAGAAGTCTGACATCTGGGGGAGGGAGGCTTGCTGACATCATGCTCCATCCAGCTGGTTATTCCCAGGTTATGTTGGATTTCCATGTGCTACATGCACATTTCCAGAGAAACACCTGCAGCTATAAATGGGATTCTATAACCTCAGACATCAGCTGTGAGACAGAGGATGGATGTTACTTTCCAAGCCCACATTCAGTTGCTCCTGCACTGGTTTTTCCCAGGTTTTGATCATTCTTTCCACAGAATAATTAGCACTTACCATTATTGCCTGATTTGTGTCCTCTGCTACCCATTGAGAGGATGTTGCATGAGCTCCCTCTTAACCATAACGCTGCAGGAACACAGTGTGATGCTGGGTGACAAATTCACCAATGGGACAACACCAGAACAGCTCTTCTCCAGAGATTTGTCACAAAAAATGTTTCCACATACAGGATTTTATCAAAACCGTGGAATATCATTCGAGGGCTCATTAGCAGTATCAACACAATCATAAGGAGAATAAAAAGTTAGGTGTTAAATAGAGCTTTTAATCTCTGAGCCTCCCAATTTACTGAGGAAGAGTCACTGAAATAAATGGAATTGGAGTCAAAAGCACTTTCAGAAATGCTTTTTTCAGTAAGGGGAATTGGGAAACTTTCTATTTGTCAACTCTCCAAAAATCAGAGTGGAATCATAGGATGGTTTGAGTCAGAAAGGACCTGAAAACTCTTCTCTTTCCACCCCCTGCCATGGGTAGGGACACCTTCCACTGTCCCAGGTTGCTCCAACCTGACCTTGGACACTTCCAGAGATGGGGAGTTCTGAGGGCTTAAGAATTCAGCAAAAACACCTCAAAAATAGATAACACACAGACAAGCCATCAGAATCTCTGCCAGGCTGAAACAAGCAAAGAGGCAAAAGTTTACTGCAAAATAAGGCTCTGGTTTTCCAGCATTCATTAGCACCAAGTTTTTGTGAGCTCCCTTCCCCTTGATCCCAGCTGAAATTGGGTTTTCCAGCCTGAGAAGCAGCACTGACAGGAGCTGCAGGTGCTGGGTGTTTGAGGATGGGGCTGTAGCCTGTGATAACTAGTCCCATACTCTGCTCAGCACTGCTTTGACAGAGGACAGTAATACCTAAAGTTGCAACAGCAACTCGG
The DNA here is from genome assembly GCA_013399895.1 of Serilophus lunatus. Taxonomy (NCBI): domain Eukaryota; kingdom Metazoa; phylum Chordata; class Aves; order Passeriformes; family Eurylaimidae; genus Serilophus; species Serilophus lunatus. The sequence continues at coordinate 853,789 of VXBA01005853.1, read as the reverse complement.
AGGCAGCAGCATAATTGATAAGCCTGAAGAGTGCAGGTAAGTAGGAGGATTGGATTTATATCCCTGGCATGAAACCCAAAGGGAACCAGGCTATTGCACACTGGCTAAAGTGCTTGAAAATTGCCACCGATTCCTTTTTGTGTCGAGTTCTTCAGAGATTTAGTTCGTTCCTCCATAGAATCCCACTTAATGCCTCCACAACTCATGTTTAACCATTATCACCAGCAACCTGCTCATAAATGCTTCTTCCTTGTTAGATTCCACGACCAGGAATCAAGGGGAGATGATTCTGCTGTTTCCTAATACAAAGGAAGGAGTGACAACATTTCACAGTGCAGCCCATAAAATCCCAACTCTTCCTCACTTTTTCACCAGCTTGGTTAACGGAAGAAATTTGATATTTTTTGTACCTTGAAATGACTAACCTTCTTAGGCTTAGGAGAATAAATTAAAGTTGAGCCAAAGTATGCCTCAGCTGCAGCAATGGGCAGATTGATTTGCTTTCCATCTGGGAGATTAAATTCCACTGCCAAAAAAATGGCACCAGCATAATTAGCTGTCAGTCAAGTTGCAAAGAGACAGACTATGTGGGATAATTGAAAGCCCTGCAGCTTCTCATTACATACTACAGTAGCCCTATTTGCAAATTTCCACCTTGAGGAGGTTCTCCCAATGTGGTCAGGATTGTGCTCATTCCTCCTGGCAAATGCTTCTGAGGAGAAACAGGAGTAGTGTGCAGGGATGGATTAATTTTAAGTAACTCATTTAAGGTAAGTTGGTTATAATATATTTGTCAACAGCCCCTGACAGCTCCACTAGGCTTTAATTGCAAACAAATCCTAACAGCTACAAGGAAATGGTACATCTTCCACTCTGGTTATGCCCAGGAGACACCTTTACAGACATAAAAATCACCTCCCTCCTTTTCACTTTCTTTCTTCTGCATGCACTGTCTCTCCCTCGGGAATCCTCTTATTCAGCAAATTGTAATTCATAATGAAGCCATCAGTATGCAATATTACAAACATGTACCTTCCATAACATAATGAACTCTTCTTTTTTCCTCCCCTATTTCCTGAGCCTTGAGCATGCTTCAGTGACTGCTGAGTGTACAAGGAAGTTTAGAATCCTGGAACAGAACCACAGAATGGTTTGGGTGGGAAGGGACCTGAAAGATCAGCCAGTTGCAACCCCTTTCTAACACCTTCCACCAGACCAGGTTGCTCAGAGCCCCATCCAACCTGGCCTTGAGCAACAATGAGGCTCAGTCCAAGCCTTACTGAAGGCTGTGAGGTCATTTTGGTGATGAGGCAAGAGGCAAAAAGGGTCCCAAGAGTAAAATATGTTACAGCTTTCATCCTAAAACTATAGGGAATACATAAAGCAGGTTTTTCTTCTGTCTATAACAGGAGCCAGCACTGCCTGCACTCTTCTTTTAGGGTGAGATGTAATTTCTGTCACTCTTGCCCAATAAACCCAAGAGAATTGGGTCCATCACACTCAGCACTTCCCCAGTTTTAAAAGAGGCACAACTACCAGCAGCTCCAGCTGAATTCCCTGGCCACCCTTCCCTCCCCAGGGAGGAGGCAGCTGTGCCACATCCACAACAACGAGGATTATCCCAACGCCCCCGTGGTGGGAGGGATGGGCGAGATTTTGCGAGCTTCGTCTGCTTTTGGCAGCTTTAAAGTTCTCCATCCCAGAAAAGTTACTGGTTCCCACAGAAGAGGGAGCCAGTGTCACACCTCCCACCCGGCTCGGGAGCCTCCGAGCTAATAAAGCCCGGACTAACACACTAATAACTCTTCTTAAACCAGAGCTTTCATTAGAAAGTGTAATTTACGTTCACCTCTAAGAGCACCACGAACCTGAGCCCCCTTACAGGCACAGATTTGCCTTTTGCCTCCCTGCAGCACTTCCTCAACGCTGGGAGCATTTCCAGACCTGGTGGGACTCACTGGTGGGAACTGGGAGCCAGACTGGGAACAGAGCAGATGGTTCATAAAGGGAGTAAAGCCAAAGTAATGAGCTTGGAGCTGTGATACGGGAGAGGACTGCTTTGGCACAACAAAGCAAGGCAGAAAGTGCAGAAAACAGTGTGAAACTATTTCTGATTATTCAGCTTCATCAGAAATATAACCACACCAATCTAGTCCTGTGTCCAGAGGGAGCAAGTGAGGATTTAGCACACAGACAGGTCTCACACTGGCTTATCCTCATGTATGTTAGGAATGGGAAAATTGCCCCTCTTGTCTGTGCACAATGCCCCTTTATGATTTATTGGACAGTTCTCCTTTTTTGCCTCAATTACTCACTTCAAAAGGGGGTGGAAATGGGACATTCCTGGCCCTAATACTAAATGCATGTAGTCAATAAAAAAGAAAAAACACTGAAAAATGTTTAAAGGGAGGGTGCTTAAGTTATTGCAGCCCTTGGGAGCATTAATGTATGTGCCAACAAGTTACTGTATGTGGCTTTAACATGCTTATTTATTCTGCTGTGCAATAAAACTGTCTTAAATAGTGCCAAAACCTGTTTGCCATGGCAACCCCTCATCACACATGTGTTCCAGTAGTACTTACAAGCACCTTCTTAAAGAGAAATACACAGCAGGATGAATGGCTTGTGACCTTCAGGGCATTTTACAAAGTTTTAAGCACCCAAGTAAATATTACTTTGGACTGAAATATTTCTTGCAGGTAATTTTTTTTTTCCTTTTTGAACAACTTTAAGCAGTGAGGCAAAGCTTGTTCCTTGCTCACTTCTCTCCAAGTGGAGCTCTAATGACTTGGGCAAAGCACAGAGCCTGGGTTTTTACCTGGCAGGGCTCAGGTGTTGCCTCAGGTTGTTGGCTTGGGAAGCTTGGTAGGGATCAGCTGGTCTTCTATAGTATAAAGTGCACTGCAGCTGTTCTGGTGTAATTAGTCATCCTTTGTACTGACACAAGAAAACAGATGTTTTCCTTCCTCCCATCCACGCTAAATATTTGCCCAGTCTGGCCTTGAATCCAAGGGTGCCCATGTCCATAATGAAGCCACATAACAGCAGAGTTACACTTCCAGTCCTGAAAGTGCCCAGGAAAGGGCTCAAAACAAGCAAAACAACTTCATTTCCCACAGCACCAGGAGATACATCCATGGATCACGCCAGGAAACGGCGTGGAGTTGGTCCAGGTGATCCTGCTGAACCATCCTACAGGACTCTGCAGTTTGGGAATCCTTGTAGGAAAAACCATGTTCCTTGGACTGCTGCCCTCTTTGCTGACCATGATATCTCAGCTGAAGCCAGGACTAAACAGGGGACCTGTTGCACAACCTTTCCAGATACAAATTCCCAGTGGCTCAACAAGCAAAACCATTTTTTGGTATCACTGTGTTTGTCCTCTTGTGCACAAGGAGAGCAGTGCCCGGGCACTGAGACCCCAGGAAGGCTTAATTACCAGGACTTATCCCAACTGCCCTTCTCTTGCCTTCCTTCCCTCCCCTGTTCTTTTCCAAGAGTAATATTTTATATTTTCCTCACTGAATTCTGATTGCTGGGGGGGGGGGAAATAAGAGCTATTTTCATCCTCTGGCATCATAGAGAATCACAGAATCATTTAGGTTTGGAAGAAAAAAAATAAGTTATCAAGTCCAATGATTAATCTAACACTGCCAAGTCCACCACTAAGTATCACAACTTCTTGCACAAGAAAGCTCAGTTTAATCTTTACAGAAAGAGATCTTTGAATCTGCCTCTCCTGGGCTCATACACTTCCCCCAGAGCTGTCAGACTTTCCCTGCTCCACTGGCCACCCAAATCCCTGTCCCAGGCCCTGCTGCAAACTGTGGTGGGAGAGGGCTGGTCATAGGGAACATTACCAGAAATGGCTGTAGAGACATTCCTTCTTGGACCCAGGTCCAGGGAAATGATCTCTCCAGCCCTCAGGAAAGAAACCCTAGAAAGCACCAGAAAACAGTTGTTTTAAAAATAAATAGATGTATATAAAGCAAGAAAAGAAAACAGTGTATTCTTAATGCTCCATTATGAACGGTGCTCAGAAAGGGATTTTCTGCTTTGCTGGAGCATGTAACAGGCTTAAATAAGAATCCCTATCAGAATATAACTTTGTAATTATGCAGATAATGTTTTGCCCTTGTAGTGACAACATAAACACAAACTGCACTGGTGACACATCTCACAAGTAGCAGGGATGTCTCAGCTTGCACTTCCACGAAGCGCACGAGTGTGTCACCTTGACAAACTACCAACCATTGAAGGCATTTAATAGTGTTGTCCTGTTGGGTTTAGTGAGGCTTTCAGCTCCTGGCAGGATTCCTGCAGCAGTTGTGCCAGGTGGAGTGCTGATTTCCCAGCCCCATGCTATGAATTAACCCTTGCAGCAGCAGCAGCTCAGGTGCACCCTTGGCTGCTCAGGGAAGCCTGGAGGGAGCCAGGGATCCTGAGAACTGTTTCCAAACGCTTCAGATTTACTCTTTATCTGCCAAAACAAAAATACCACTCCTAGAAAGACAGAGAAGAGTGTTGGAAGGGACCTTAAAGATCATCTTATTCCACCCCCTGCCAGATACATCTCCTACTATCCCAGGTTGCTCCAAGCTGCCCTTGGACACTTCCAGGGATAGGGCAGCCACAGCTTCTCTGGGCACCCTGTGCCAGGTGTGCCCACCCTCCTACTGATGAAATACCCTCTTTTCTTAATTTATTTTCTCAGTGACTAACACAGAGTACAACCACAGCACTTGCACGCCTGCAACTGTGACAGGGCATAACTCAAATATTCCAAATGCACAGAAATAAAGTCTAACAGCTTTGTACAATAAGTGATTCCTTCTGGCAAACTGTGACCCGTTTCTGTGCTATCACAGCAAATCTGTGTTTCACTGCTCTGGCAGGGGGATCGATCCCTTCCCCGGTGAGTGTTTAAACACACACTCCAGCCTTGCTGGAGAGCTGACCTTTGGATCAGCTCCATGCAAATTCAGATTTGTGCTGAAATGTCTAATTATGACCACTTCTGTCATGCCTTACAGCTTCCTAAATCCCAACTGGAAAACATCTTGATGTTATACTGGTGTCCTCAGTTTAGAGGAACACATAAAGGTCCATTTATTGAGCTGCAGTTTTGCAGTGCATTTGCAAAATTCAGAAAATATGTCGATGTGTGATTCCTCCTGAAAGCAGGCACTGGGAACACACACTGATCTACTTGTGCATGTGTTTACAATTATTTCTGTACAAATAGCTCTTAGAAAGGTTTCCAGGCCAGTGTGTATATGTTTAGTTTTACTCCAATGCCTATAAATGCATAAGAAATCTCTGCTGCCTAGAGAGGTCTCAAAGTCTAGTTCTGACTGGAGTCAAGTGTCATGAGTGATACCTATTACTGCATCCCCCTCCCCTATCCCACTAGAACTTGGAAGCATCACAATATTTTGTGTCATTACATAGTGCTGAAGGCATGAAAATTCCCCAGGCTGATTAACATCTTAAAATTTCTCACACTAAAGCACCTAATCCATAGGAAGGGACTGTTAGGTCTCAGCTGATCATTCATTTGTCTCATTGAAACACTATGACTCCACTTTAAGAGCTTTTTTATAGACTCGTATAAAGGAGAGAGTGAACTTTTTAACATGTTTGCACTTCACTAAGTCAATACACATAAAAAGAAGTACAACTGGGGTTCCTACATGGATATATGGCCCAGAAGTGCTAAGCTGGTAAAGAGATACAGCTACTAGCTAGGCAAGAGATTAACTTTATTTATTTCCTTTTCTTCACTTTGCTAATTTCTTCCTAGAGATGCAAGGGACACCCAGGGATGTGACAGCAGGATGAGTCAGATCCCAGACTCCCCAGACAAATTGTTTTCACACATGATTTTTCCCCCCCCCCCCCTTGATTATTCTCTTGGAATGCTCCATGTTACTCCATGTGTTGTTTTGCTGTTGCTTATCTGCCCTTGGAATGCCAATCCCAATCCAGCAGCAGGATTCCCAGGGCACTCTCATTGCTGTCTCCACAGGATCTTGCATGTAACTTAGAACAAACATCCCCTGTCCCAACAAGTTTTCCTGGGAGCACTTTGCCCAGTTACCTGGTGGGTGGGTCACAGAGAAGGGATGAGGATTAAAGTTATATTTCTCCTGCACAAAAGTCTGGTGCACTTGTCCATCCTGCTGCCTGCACACCTGTTTACAAAGCATGGTGGAGTGTTTGGCCATCCCAATTAATTGTGTGCATCTGATTACCTTCCCTCCAGCATCCCTTGTTCTTGTCCTCCCCCCCCCATAAAGATCCGAGTCATGTGAGAGAGAAGAAAATCAAGTTCCCTGCACTGGTGGCATTGGAGGCACTTGCTCCCCCCCCTCTCTGATGCCTGTGAGATGGTAATAGAAACTTTGCTGCATCTTGCAGCTGCTGAGATTCTTTGTTTTGCTTCCTCAAATGAAAGGGACACGTTTTTAAATAGAAACCAGCAGTACCAATACAGTTGTCTGCTGTGTTTTGCCCAAGTGAATTTTTAATAAGCTCTGTAAAAGCTTCTAAATCTGAAACATTACAAACATTTTTCTGTTTAAAGTGATATTTAAAATGGCAGAGCTTCATTGAAAGCTAATGTTAAAGCAAGAGTATTGCCAAGAGAATCACCAAGATGAATACTATTGTTAATTATAATTTAAACATCTACATCTTCAATCATCTCAATCCTGTCAGCAGTAGGACAATCAGGATTTCCCAGCCAGATGGCTGATGAAACAGCACCAGCCTTTCCCATGGACAATCACCTTCTAACTCCCAAAATGTTCACACTGCTGGTGAAAGTTAAGGAAAAAGGTTTAATCCCAAGTTAATGACATCGGTGTAGTACCACTGATTGCTCAGTTAGCAGGAACCTGAGTGGCATTTGGGAGCTAAGAACTACAGAACAGCTCAGGGGACAGTGTGAGGCCACATAAATCAGTGCAGTTCTCCACTGTCTTTAGGTCTGAAGAACATTTTGCTCCCTAAGAATCCAGAGCTGAGCTCTGCAGCCAGGAAGCAGAGATTGAGGGGAGGTGACAAGCAGCAAGCAATGGATTTGGCCAGCAGCACAATTTGGGCAGAAAAGGCCAAGAGGAAGTCTCAAGACGTGGCATCCTTCACAACAGTTAATCCCACCTCACTACAAGTAGATCCTGACATTCATTGACACCAGAGCTTTGTGGTGTGTCCAGCAGGCAGGAGAGAAGGGATCCAAGTGGTTCTGGCCAAAGCCTCCTCCAATTCCAGCTTCCTCAGCAAAACAACGATCCCATCCACAAAAGAAAATCATCCAAAACCCTTCAGCCACCCTTTGGAAAGGACATCTGTGGTGCTGCCTTTACAGACACCATCACTCCCCCAGCCCAGCCATGGCTTAAGGAAATCCAAGCACTAAACCCAGACCTTGGGTTGGTACATCCTACGAGTCCAACTCAGAGTCATCTTCTGCCTCTGCAAGACACGAGACCTTGTGCTGGTTTTCAGCAGGGTTCAGTTCTTGTTCACCCCTCATCATTATCCCCTGGTTTCCCTGTGGAACTAGAGCAGGGTCCTGGGAATTCCTATGGCACATTCCAGGCTTTCCTGCCACCTTCACTTCCCCAACCTCAATCTAAGCACATTTGGCAGCAGATGTGACCTCAACGACAGATCAAACTCACAATTTGGCCTTGAGGAGAAGCTGGCTTTTTGCCAGGAAGAGTCAAAACAAGGTAATCTTGAACTGCAGAAGGGAAACAGCAAAAGAGGACTAAAGAGCAGGAGAAACACAGAGAAATGAATGACCAGCAAGGAGGAAGAAAAATAACCAGAGGAAAGCAGGAAAAAAAAGAAAAACTAGGCATGTAGAGATTTAGAAAGCCCAGCTGTATTCAGAAAAGATCCTCACATCATCCACACAAACAAGGAAAAGTTGTGAGCTGTCCTGGATGGTGTTCCAGCTAAAGCCTTCCCTTGTTACTTTGGGGTTTTTTGTTTCCTTGAAAAGCACAGACAGCAGCCCAAACCCACTGAAGAGTGGTGGAAGCCACAGAATTCCCAGCCCTTTCCAAGCATCATCTTTTCCTAAAAACACTATTCTAGGCTGTTATTTATTTGACCAAAAAGTTGAGAACATTTAAACCAGAGGGAACCACAGGCTAGAGACAATGCTTATTAGAAACAGCCTCAAATTATATGTATAGTTTGATACTGTGTTCCTAAAGATATATAACAATAATTATTCTTGGAAGATAATCTTCCTGGAAATGAGGGCAGAAATTTCTGCTGTCCTCTCCTTTCTGACACTGTAATGAGAAATAACCTGGAAACTCTTGATTTATTACCATAAAATGAAAGTTTAAGAAAGGAGGTGTATCAGGGCAAGCAGACCTGTAGCTGCTGGACCAAGGTGAACATGGACACAAGGAAAAAAAAAGTCCATTGTTGACCCTAAAATCTGAGGGATCCCAACTACACTGCCCTGCTCCACTGGTTTTATGCAAAGAACTTACTGCAAAAGCCATAACTGTATTAAAAGCATAACTGCTAATTAAAATAGCCCAGAGAATTAGGTACTCTGATACATCTGGATCTTCATGATGGCAGCATTCCCATTTAGAAAATCAGGATATAAACCAACTGGCATCCACCAAAGCCACTGCCCCTCAACCAACAGCCAAGATTTCCAGTCACAGGCCAGTTTGCTGTGGAAGATTAGAGGTGAGCAGGGCTGAGCCTCAGAACCTGGGTGACAGACAGTGACACATTCCCAGTGCCCTCTGTGACCTGTTCAACCCCAAAAACATCAGCTGTCACATAGAAAACAGGTTTGAAAGCACTGATATGCAGAGGGTGTTCCCCAAATCCACACCAAGCTAAAGTCTTGCAAGGAAATCTTGATTTGTGTGTCACTGTAGCCCATAACTGACCTCATCACCCAGGGATCAAGACAACCTTGAAGTAATTACAAGCTTCTCCTATAACTAGGGAATTTGTTTGGTTTTTCATCCCAGAAACACTTTTGGACTCTTCTGCTTCTACAGGATCCACAGACCCTTCCCAAAAGCAGGCCAGTTAACTTTGATCCCCAAAGGATGTGAAGAACAAAAGGACACCAAGGTGCACGAGTGCCCATGTGCAAACAGTGTGTAAAGTGTTTGTACTGTTCCCCTGAGCCCCACAGGCTTTGAAAGAGCTGCAGTTATGATGGGCAATTTGACAACAATTTGAAATATCCCTTATCCAAAGTGTCTGTGACACAACAAGCAGTCTGGGCAGCAAAACCAGTGTTTGCCCATGTGTTATGATTCTATGAACATGTGGAGCAGCATAAAATGAGATTTTGAAATGCTTTAGAGTTTAACTTTATTACCTCACTCACTGCCTTGTTAACTGGGCCTAATTTTAATCAGCCAACTGTCCCAATTTAGCAGAATTGCCTTCCAAGGGATGGTGGGAACAACATCACTACCACATCACATTTATCCAAGGAGCAGCATTCCTGGAGTGCCTGTCATTCTGGAAGGCTTTGTTTCAGAAGCCACTGGCAGTATAATTTCATCCAGCCCTGGCGAGTCTCGAGATCCACTTCACTGTATTTCTCACAACAGGATTTTTGGAGATCCAGGTTTCTGAGCAAGACCACCGTGACTCTGCTCCCATCTCACAGAAAGATGGGAGGAGAAAGCCATCCTGAAGACGGTTTTGGGGCAAAATACTCAGACCTGACAGTATTGGGACAGTTGAGCAGAAGATCTTTAACTTCCATCAGCTCTAAGTGGTAAATTTTTCAAGCAGCTCCTTTTTTTTAACCCATTTATTAAGGCAACCTGTTTCTTTTTAATTAAGAAGCAAATGCCCTCCTGAGAGATAAACAAAAGGAAGGGAGACCCACAGGCAAGTGAACAGGATCCACTCTGTGATATGGAGTTTCTGCATGGTTAATGGATGTTGGGCATTAATATTTCTTACCCTTTTGTCTGTGTTCACTGTAATAGAAACCCCTGTCTAGACTGAGTGGCTACTACAAGTAATCCCAGTAATATCCAATAAAATCACTCTGAAATGTGATAGCTATAGTTATCAAGGAGCACCAGGATTAACTTGATTGATTGAACAATGGACTTCTGGTTTTTAACATGATCTATATGTGTCCCCAAAAAAATGCAAAAATATACATAGGGTTGTAAAACCTTCAATGCTGGGCAACTTATCACAGTCTGTAAGTGTACTGACACAGCCTGAAAGGAGAGAGATTAGTGCTGCTCCAAAATTAAAGGATAAATGGCAATGGACACAACGAAATACTTTCACTTAACCAGCTTCTGCCAGGACAGGACACATCAACCTCTCACTGACAGCCAGTGAACAAAAACATAGACACTTAAATCAATCTTTCCTTTAAAAGTTTCTGCTGGAAACACATTACAAGTGAAGTTTTTTGCAGTAAATCCAACCACGAGAACAACTTGCTCTTCCTAGAACAGCCTCTTAAGTGTCTCAATAATCACATATTTCACTGAACAATGAGAATTGGGTTCTTCCAAGAGGCCTGAAATCCCTTGGAATGCTTGTGCTGTGTTTAAATGAGCACCAAACCTCTAGGGCCAGGTGTAGAACATCCCCCACTTTTGTCATGAGCCCACCATGGTTTTGTTGCTGACCCAGGTCTGCAACTGTGCACCCAATGCCTTTGCTTTGAGCTCAGATAATCCGAGAGGACCATGACTGGTCCTTCTGAAGACTGAATCACATCAGTGGATAATTAATTAGTCAGAGGAACGAGACCTGGAACCCAAAGTTCCACACTCATTTCTAGCTCTGCTCATAGTCCTCCTTATGAATTTTGGCCAAGCATTTGAGTTCTTTGCATGGCCTGAAATGAGTCTGGAAATGAGAAAAATGCTTCTGTCTGGTACAAAAGGGAGAGCATTCAAAAACTAAATACATGCTTAGATAAACAAACCTCAAATTAGAAAAAATACCAGCTTTTTAAAGAGTTAATAAACCAAACTAATCTAAGAAATCATCACCTAAAGAACTGGATTTTATTTCTGGAGCTTGCATTCAATTCCTACTAAATCAAAAGGGAATTAACCTGAATATGCAGCAGTATCCAACAATTAAAAAAAATTATATATATATAGTTAGCAGGAGTTTTAGCAGAGGCATATTTTCTTTGGGAATGGGCTTTGAAGGACCTGGCAGGGAGGTGGGATTTTTTGCTCATTTGTTGTGTACCAATAGACAACATGACTACAAAGGAACAGAAAACTACTAACCTTAGCAAATCCTTCTGCTGTTCAAGTTATTTCTCCCCCAGTTGTGCAGGGACATAAACCCTTCAGACCCTATCTCACACTGCAGTAAAAAGGCAAGTTTCCTTCCCAAGCTCCTCTGCTTTCCCTTTTATAATGCACCTGTGGCTCACATTTCCTTTGGTCCCTGCATTAAAATGGCAGAACAGGTGGTTCAGGTTTGTTTGAAAAAACAATTAGAAGAGCCCTCCCTATACTGTTAATTATTAAGTAGCTCAGAATTACTCACCTGAGACTGGGGTGCTTGTTCTGCAAGTAATCCTGTTTGAGCAGGGCAGAAGAGGAAATGGAATTCCAACCAAAAGTCCTTTATTTGTGATTTTAATTTTTTTTTTCTAGGAGCAACACGTTTATTTCTGTAAATATTTCTGTAAACTGAGGCTGCACCCACTGTCCTCAAATGCTGACCAAATCCAACTATTAAAGTGAGCAGGAGGTGAATAAATTCACCAACTTCCACTCCACCACCACTGTGGAGCTCTGACAACTCCTTAGATGATCCATGTCTAGCAAAACGTGGTTTAAGAGCTCCCTTTGCTGACCTGACATTGAACCTTGTGCTGAGCCATTCTCAGTCCATGAAAATATTTATTTTATTACAGCCCTGCAGAATTCATCCCAGTCCAGGCACTCAGATTAAGACCAAATGTGTTGAGTTTGCATTAGGTGAAGTCATGAGATCTGTCCTTGGGATTTTATCTGACTTCTTTTGTAGGTGCTGGTGGTGCTGAAAGGGCACAAAATGAAACCTGCAATAACAGCAGTGCTCATGGCAGTGTGCAGGTTGTGTTGGGGACTTCATAAAGGGAATAGCCCAGTCCTGTGTCAAATGCTGTTTTCAAAGGATTATGTAACACAAGTCTTCCTGAATCCTAAGAAATTTCTTTTACAAGGAAATTCATGAGGCTCTCCTGGCTGGCTGAGCAATGAGTCTTTGCCTTACATCAGTTCCCTGCACATCCCAGGGCCTGTGAACATCTCCAGACCTGGCTTAGCATCACCAACCATCCCAACAGGAGGGAGATGGAAGAGGGAACCTCTCCCCAGCCAAAGCTGGAAAGGTGTCGAGGTGGGAAGAGTTTATAGTGGACAAATGTTTGCAGGCACAACCCAAATCTGATCCTGGGAATCCTGCAGCTTGAGAGAAAGGACCACCTGACATGTACTGATACCTAACTCTGGGAGGTACAGGCAGAAAGAACCACAAAGAACCACACTCACACATTTCTGATTTTCACTGCATTAATAGTTATTTCAACAGCAGTGAGAGAACTGAAATCTCCTGGGGTTAGATATTGATGAAACCATTAAAGAGTTTTCTCACCAAAATTTCTAAGTAATCCATGTTCTCATGGTAACAGGAAAATCCCTGTTAAAATATAGTTGCAAATATCCTGTTTCTTTTTATGGCTGAGCTGATATATCAGACCTGGGATATGAGATATATGATATTTCCATTACAACCATAATGTCTCCTTGGGACCTATATGGTGTCACTGTATATTACCAGACTTGAAGAGTGATCCTGAATACAAGGATTTTATTTACTAAAATATCACATATACCAGTTCTTGATCCATCTATTGTAATACAAAGAAAATGAAAAATAAAAGCTAATTCCAATATTTTAAAGCCCAAATTTCAAACTTAGAAAATGTGGTAGGGAAAAACAAAGGGAAGGAAGTGTGAAATCCCAGGTTCTGAATGTGATCACAAGTTCTGAGTATGATCTCAAGAGAAATGCCAAATGTATAACATGAGGGTTTATTAGTGTCTCTGGGCTTGTTTCTGTGACTGTGTGAAAGGAACCTTCATAAAGGAGGCATTATTTGAAGACACTCCCCAGTTCTCACACGATTTTCAACAAGTGTAATGATATATCAGTAATACAGGAACAGAAATGTGCCACAATATTATCTGTCCCATCCCTCTGAAAGGAGCTTGAGAAGCAAGGGAGGGTGGTGAGATGCAGATGTTATCAATTAGCCAAAGAAGTTAACAAAACAACTTCAAACCACAACAGTTGTTCCAGCTGAGCAGTCTGGGGTTTGAGGAGGGGACTGAGCTGTTGCTGTGTGCTCACTCCTTTTGGATTTTTGATAGGAAACCAGTCAGACCACAGCTGTGAAATCCCAGCTTTGGGAACCAGATCCTCACTGTCAAATCCAAGGGGCAGGTGGCAAGGCTTGGGCTGCAAAGGATGCACAGTCCCAAGGCAAAAAATCACAGCTAAGGGCTTGGGAAACGTTTATTGATGAACAAAGTGAGAGAGAAAAGTAAACCCACTCACTTCTGTCATGGCAAAACCAGCAGTGATACGAAGATTTTGTGAGTTGTTATTAAAAAGAATTCCTCCATATCATGACACATAGGAGATATGTGGGAAAGGATGGCCAATCTAGAAATAAAGAGGAAATGTGCTTGTTCTATGCCCTGAACCACCACCTGAGTGAGGTGCAATTGCACAAGACTGCATTGGTTTTTTTACAAACAGTTTTTTCATCTTCAGACTATGCTGGACCCCCTGCACCACCCGTTGGTCAGCACCCAGAACAGCCAAAGTATGGCAGAAGAAAAACCAGGGATTTGTAATTCCTACTGACAAAAAAAAAAAAAAAAAAAGGCAAAACAAAAACCCAGATGTCCAGAGCACAGGAGAGCCTCAAAACCTTCCCTCCCTAGTGCAGGACTCCCAGCCCATGGCTTTTATTTAGCACAGCCTCTGGCCATCCCAGCAGGCCCATTACTTCCAACCACACCTGGCACTGAGATCCAGGCTGGAGATGCTCCTGGGGACACTGAGGTGACCACACCTGCAGCCACCAAGGGCACAGCTGGTTGCAGAGCAGCCCGAGGACACTCCAGGGGAGAAGGGCAGTGTTTAAAGCCTGTGGGTACAGGCAGTGGTGCTTCTGTGGGGGCTGTATGAGCAAAGGAGAAGCTGCTTGTCAGCTCAGCCTTCAGCTCTGCCCCGTTGCTGCACAAGGCAGAGTCTAATAAACAAGTAAGCTCAAGATAAATACAGCTTGTCTGCAAAGTCACAGTGTCTCGATGGTGACAAACCTCCTGGTGATGTCCTTGGCCCAAAATCTTGGGAGGGAGACAGAAACACAACACAGTGTTCAGCCAACAAGGCTCCTTGGTGACAAGACCACAATGCAGAGCAAACCAGGGAGAGAGGCTGGGTTACATGGCTGGGAGCAACAGGAGAACAGAACAAGCAAGGGTAGCTGAGTAATTGATCTTATAACAGTTAATTAAAAAATCAGTGTGATTCAGAAGAGTGCAGCCAGAGGTTTTATAAGCCAGTGTGGTGTGGAGGGTGTGTGCTGGCTTGTTTTAAAAGAAATAACAGCAAGAAATACAACATCCTCTGATCCTGAAGTGACAAGAAACAAACAGTAAAAAGTTGCTGTACCTGCAGTTTGTTAGTGAGCTCTCCAATGGGAGTGAAAGACTTTATTTCATTGCCTTTGTTCCCATGGGTGACATGGCCACCAGCCCAGAGCTGCAGCCATCCATGGTGTGCCACTGGATTGCATCTGCTGCAGTCTTGTCTGGGGGCAGACACCAACTTCAGTGAGTTAATTGGCAAGTGGTTGCAGCAGCAGACAAGCAATTTGAACAAGTCATGCAGCCAAGGCATCTGGTGCACCAGTCCTTGCATAAAATAGGGCTGAGAGAGGCCCCCTGGGTCCCCAAGCCTTGTCTCCTGCTGTCACAGGCACCCTGTTGTATAATCCCCTCCATAAACAGCAGCAGCTGTGGGAGAAAAGCCTGGAATGGTTAAGGATGCTGAAAGTGAGGTGTTCCAGGGTCCTGAGTCAGGGGATTGGGAGTATGCAAGGAATGCAGCTTTGTGTTGCTTAGAAGAGCAACATAATATTTTATTAATGAAGCTGGAAAGTCCAGGGAAACACCCAAGACCTTAATTATGCCAAAGAGGCATCAGGGTAATGCAGCACTTACTTTCTACTTCTGGCCTTGAGTTCAGAGAATGATTTTCTTCGGTTTCAACATTTGGTTGAGCACAACATGCCAGCAGGAGAGAGAAAAAAAAAAACTGGTTTCCATTCCTACAAGTACTGTGTCTGGTTTAAATCATGAGAGAAGGAGACTTCTAATGAGGCTGATTCATATAATGATGTATTTTACAAGCTATTCTTAGCAGATTCACTGCAATATGTCATTCTTTATGTACCATGAGAGATATATGAGCACACGAGCTTACAAAGGGTGGGGAAGCCTCTGAATAACTGGCCAGTTTTGCACCTCGTGTGCTGGAGAAGGGGAAGTTCACACAGACTGTTGCTTCCAAACCCTCCAGACCTCAGGTCAGCTGTGAACTTCCCTCCCATAAATCCCAACATTACAAGAACCATGTCTTAAAACCTATTTCCAAGGAAGTGTCTCATTTTATTGCAACACGAATAACAGACTCTAAGGTAATATTTACTTTGTTTTACATTTCATAAAAAAAAAAAAAGAAGACTGTAATTTCATGGAGGCTCTAACAGAAATTCCTCTTTCCATCCAAGCGGAAGAAATCATGTTCAGGACCTTTCCCTGAGGGCTCAAGGAAAGCACATTGACATGGCAACTCCCCCTTTGCTTTATTTGTGAGTTACCCCTGCAGGAGGATGAGGCTGGAATTGAGACAAGCTATAAGTGGACTAGCAGGCCAAAGCCTGTGACATTAAGGGCTGGGCAAAGATGCTGAGAGGATAATCCCAAAGATGCAGCTCTGCAGCCGATGAAAATCAGAGGAGCCACATAATCACTGAGTGAGATTCCCACCTAGACAGAAGGTAACTGCAGGGGCTGGAAGCACAGGGGTGCGGTGGTTACTGCAGTTCTGCCTGTCACTCCTGCCACTGCTGCCTTTCCCAGCACTGTTTGAAGATGCTGGAGGAGGGGCTGAGGCCCTTTTAATGAACTGAAGGGATGAGCAGGAGGCCTGTCCAGAGCAGGAGTGGGAAGAGAAACGACATGTGCAGTGTGGGGAAAGCAGAGCTGCAGCCTCTTCCACGTGTGGGAGCAAGTGATGCACAGATGTGCTCAGGAAATCTCCACGCCGGGTCCCAAAGAGTTTCAGCCAAGTGGGACAGTGATCACAGTGCCTGGCTCTGCCACCTTCCAGCCACCTGGACCCTGGGACTGCTCACCAAAGGATCTTCGGGCAGGTGAGTGCCAACCTGGGCAGGTGAGTGCCAACCTGGGCAGGTGAGTGCCATGGAGAGGTGAGTGCCATGGGCAGGTGAGTGCCATGGAGAGGTGAGTGCCATGGAGAGGTGAGTGCCATGGGCAGGTGAGTGCCATGGGCAGGTGAGTGCCATGGAGAGGTGAGTGCCATGGAGAGGTGAGTGCCATGGGCAGGTGAATGCCACCTGTCCTAGGCACTCCCCCCTGGCACAGCTGCTGTTCCTTTTGGGATGTCTCCTTCCAGCCCCTGTGCCTGCTGCACTGAAGGGGCCCTGCCTGAGCAACCTGAGTTCTGGCAGGGGGAGCTGGCTGCCGTTCCCTGCCTGGGCTGCCAATTTACCTCCTCTCTCTGGCCCGAGGGGCCACCAGAGAGTGATCCAGGCTGCTGCCAACTCCGTCTGCCTGGGAGCAGGGGACCCGGCGTGGAGCCCAAGCCCAGATCATTGCTGTTCTCTGCTCCCCTGCACACCAGCCCTCCTGGATTTCTTAAAGGCAGGCTGCCCTTACTTACTAACTTTCTTAATTTTTTTGTGGTCTCCTCGATGACTTAGTCATAACACCAGGGTCAGCCACCAGCTGCTGCCTATTCCCACGGTGTAACCTGCCTGTTTCCCTGTCTTTCCTTAAATGCAATGCGTGGTGCATTTGTGTCTGGTACTTTCTCTTGTTTCTGCAATTGAAATTTTATCCGTTCATGGAGTGCCCAAAATTCTGCAGAGACACTTGGCCTGAATACTCATTTCAGTGCTGAAAGCCAATACTGCTTTAACAGATGCAGTAAAAGGGTGAGAATCTAAAGTTCACTTTTCTGCTTTAACTACCCCAGATGAAAGAAGTCCACTCCAAGCAGCTGAATGCCTCTCTTGCGTGCTGGCACATGAGCTTTAAAGGTGTTCTGGTAGTTCTCAGCCCTCTTTGTTGCTGGAGTACTTTTGTCCAGATCCTCAGCTGGAGAGATGGATGCAGCTATGCAGCAGCCAGCAGAGCTATGCTGATTTATACCCCCAGGCATGCTTTTTTATAGGTAGATATCCTTAGAAAGTAATCACCAGGCTCCCTCAAGCTGATTCCTCATGACATGCAACTGCAGTTTCAAAGCAGTGCTATTCCTGAAGCTTGGGTACCCCTCCCACACTGCATAGGAATCTGTCCAGGGCATGAAGGAATCTGGACCCACACCAGTGGCAAACTCCCAACTTCCACTCGAGGTATTGTTCATCCTTAGACATTCTTGACTGGATGATTACTGTATTGCCTTGAACAGTTTCAAACAACGTTTCATAATGACACACACAAAAAAAAAACCCTCCAGACCAAGCTGTCAAATTATTTTCATTGCAATAATTTGAAAAATACAAAGCCTGTCATTCTTTCACCTCGGGGAAACAGAACCAGAATGAGCCAAAGCATTATTGCTGCACACCCAGTCTATACCCAATGGCTTTAGACTCTCTTCCAATATCATTTCTGCCCTGTGAGTGAGACCAGTGCAGACCAGTTCCCTCCTGCTTTTGCAGCAGCCAAACACCTTGTGGAGACCTCGGGCTCTGTTTAGTGTACAGAGCTCAGAGTCCTGAGTTACAGGACTATCTGCATCCAGCAGCACAGCCCCTCTGTTCTCTGCAGGTTTGTCACCATTTGAAAACAATTATTCTCCCCTGACTTGGCATTTTTGGCTTCTACTCAACTCCTTGTGGGCACTTTGGGATTTATAGTTAGAGCCCCTCAAAGGAACAGTTATCTTGAAAGTTGAAAATATCCAAAAGGCTAAAACGTATCTTTCAGCTGAGTGTGGTTTTCCCTGCCAGAATTGCTTCAGATGGATCTAAACAATTCCTTTTCCTGCAATGAAGAGGTTGCAGGGATACCTCAGGGCTGGGGGAAGGTTGGGCTGATTGTCTGTTACCACCAAGGATTTGAAAATAGCAGTACAAGTGACTTCTCTTTTGAGATGCTTTACATAGCTGACAAATGTGAATCAGATTTTCTTAGGAAGAAATAATGTACAACAAAGCAATTCAGCTGGTAAGCAAAGGTAATAAAGGTTTTTAATGCTCACAAGAGAAGGGCAGAGGAAGATCCAAGGATTATGGGCAGACCCAGGGTCCCCTGAAGCCTTTAGTTCCCAAGGTGGGAGTGCTTATACATGGAAACACAAAGAGCCCAGCCCTGGCAGCTTGTCTTCCAGCTGCATGGCCCAATGGGGAATGCTGGGAATGGGAGTTCAGCATCAAATTGCCTCAACTGTACCTGCCCTCCAAACTGTAAGTCAGGATCCTGACACCCCTGGATGCTCTGTAGTGATGGAAATGATTGTGTGTAATCCAAAGGGCATCTGTATCCCAGCTTTCCTGGCCAGCGTTTAGCTGCAGGGAAGCCCAAGCAAGCCCCTAACTTTGAACAGGAGGAAATGTGTGTGTAGCACAAGTGGTATTCCAGACTTGGAACTGGCACCATTTCCCTGGCTGGAACTTTGCAGGCCTTGGTTTCAAAGGTGACTATTTGAGAGATAAAAATAGAAATAAAACAAATTATGTCAGAGTGTTTCTCTTGCAGCTAGCTCTTACTCACTGCAGTCAAGACATCTTTGAATTACCCCTCACAAACACACCAACAACAGCAACAATAACAAAAAACTACTAAAAACCAAAATAAATCCATGGTTTTGGTGTACAGAACTTCATTCCTGGGCTAAGGCCTCTGGCACCTCATGCTGTTCTCAGTTTTTATAGCTGTGGAAGGAAAGATGTTGAGCAAGATTTGGAATGTGGGCTTTGATCTCCAGCTATGTCATCCAGCAGGATGTGCCAAGTGGAACTTTCTACAGCCCTCAGAGCAAACACCCTCCTGCAGATCCCAGAAGGACCTGAGCCTCAGCCTGGCACATTTCAGAACCTGATGATTTCTGTAGTTTAAAGATAAAATCAGCAACGCCACCAGCAGCATTTTGGACATGTTTGATGCCCCAGCCTTGTCACAGAGCTTGTTCATGGTGCAGTGAACAAGTGACTCCAAGTAATGCTCCAACTCACATTTTCCCCTCCTAATTATGATCCTCTCATTTAACAGGAGATAAACACTGGAATGGCAATGCCACTTGACCAAAGAGGGTGAGGGGAAACCTACACAAGCTCATGGATATGCATAGAATTATTTCCAGCATAAATAAATTAATATCCACACTGGGTCTAGAAGGATTTGCAAGGCTCTGCCATTGGAAGGGTCTCTTCATTTGCAATGAAATGAGCCTTTTCTCCTTCCATTAACAGTAATACAGCATCCTTGTAGCTGTTACAGAAAAAAATCCATCAAGCTCACCTTTAAACAGTTATTTACCAGTCTATATTACATTATAACAGGTGGCCATGAAGAAGAAAGGCAGGACTACAGAGCAATATGTTTGCCAGCTGTCAGTGGAATGTGATCTGGGAAAACATTCATTTAGGAAAACTGATCAGAGGCAGAACATTGGAATGATATAAGTTGACACCTCTGCCTTCTGCACAACACTCAGACTTCCACAAGCAGATACATCAAATGGAACTGAGCCTGCTTGTTTTACAAAAAAAAAAAAAGCATCCTGCAATTATTTGGAAATACTTCATCCTGAGGAATCATTCCTGGCATTCCTTTTAATTATTTCTCAAGACATCAATGCCTGAATGATCTCACTGTAAAGCATTCCTCACAGGCTGTGCCATCCTGCCAGGACTCTGATTCAGCTTTTGCCAGTGCTACCTGGAATCTTTTGGAAGCATCTGCAATTCCTTGGGATTCCTTCCCCATCTGAGAGATCACCATTAAAAGCTGTTAGCAAATTCTGTTTATAAATGGTTAAATCTGTTTCCATAAAGAAAAGTGAAACCACAAGCAGGATAAGAGGGTCAGAGGAAAATTCCTAACCCTGGAATCCAATGCACTTTTGAATAAAATATTGTAAATTTGCTTAGTGAGTGACAGCAGCACTTGGCAGGAATGCAATTGTGCAGGACATCGTTTATCAGAGCTGGGCTTTGCCTCACAGCTTTATCAGGCAGATCTCTTTGCAGAGCTTGAGTGCATCACCATCTGAAAAGCTCCCCTAAAAATTCGAAGTTAGGTCTTACCTGCCTTCACCCTCCATGCAGTCCCCTGGTTTGCTCTGGATCCCTGACACTTTTGCCCCTTGCACACCAGAGCTCCATCAGCACAAGTTTTAGATGACACTCAGTTTGCCTTCAACACCCAAAGTGCTTAATTCTTCAGGCTGTCTGGAATATATTGGCATCAGCAGTGAATAATCCCTCCCAAGTCATCACATCAGGCCTGTTTGAGTAAACCTTTCCACTTATTAAGAGCAAATTTAAACCACCTAAATATGCTTATGAAAGGAGTCCTTTAAAAATAGTTCATAAATTTCGGAGCCAGCATAGGCTGAAAAAATACAGTAAAAAAGAAAAAAGTCATGACACACTTTAGCCCAGTTTAAACTTGGGTGGAATCCTCCCATCTTGTACAAAGCAAACAAGAGGTTTTGCTTAAAAGCAGCCAGCAGAGTCCTCCTGGGGTTAAGATGTTCTTTCTGAAGCACAAGGCAACATTTCATTTGCTTTATTAGCCTGTGGCTGAGCTGGTGGCTGGTATCCACATTCCTGAACAGGCAGCCAGGAATTACAGAGGTACATGTGCAGATGCAGTGACTCCCCAGCTCTGGAGGGGTGGAAGGAAGTCTCTCCTGGACCCAGCTGAGCATTCAAGCCTCTTTCATGAGTCTCTGGGAGAAGGAAATTTCTTGGAATAACCTGCAGGCTGTTCATGGCAGCTCTGGGGGAGCAGAACTCGTGCCTGTGATTTTTATGCCCAGCTCTTGGCCAAGCAATGGAGCCAGAATATTGCAATACTGTCCAGCAACACTCAGGAAAGTTACTGTAAAATCTTGATGACTTGGAGTTGTTGCCCTGACAGCCAGAATTCCTGCAGCAGCATCACTTACTACATCCCACAGGGAAGGCACCAGTGCAAACACACCAGTCACTGCCTGGGGAGGGGATTTTATCAAGGAGTGAGAGAGTGGTTTGGGTTCCAAGGGACCTTAAAGACCACCTCATTCCAACCCCCTGCCATGGGCAGGGACACCTTCTACTATCCCAGGTTGCTCCAACCCCTTCAACCTGGACGAGCCCTTCCAGGGCTTTTAGCCACTGCTTCTCTGGGCAAACTGTTCCTTGCCCTCCCTTCATACCCCTTCTGACACAAGGCAGTGCCCTCTGGCTGCTCTGAGCTCTGCTTTCCCTCGTGGGGGTGCAAGAGGAGGTGCAGGTCCAAGCCCAGGTATTCCCACGCTCTGCCCTGAGCATGCACATGGAAATCACAGTGGTTTGGTCAGTGCGTTCTTGAATCGATGATCCCATTAAAGAACCGGGCTGCCAATGGATGGGGAGTTCATTTGTATTGCAGGACTGTCTTTTAAAGATGTTCCCCAGGGCTGGCTTGAAGCTTCTGCTTGACATGTGTGTGTAATGTACCAGGATCCAGGGAGAAATCCTGGCTTGTCAATTCAGCTGAAATGAGGCAGAGAACAGAAAGGACAGTCGGCAGGTTCACGTGTGGGTTAATTTACAGCATCTCTAAGTGTCTGCCAGCTCAGTGCTTGCAAATCCTGTCACATTCGGGGAGATTGGATGAATTATAAATTCCCACTAACATATGGATGTTTCAAGAGTTCATAGTTACTTCTTTTTTCCTTTTCTATGTAACAAAAAAGACAAAAGGAGTTGCAGCCCATCCCATTGCCCCATTGGGACAGTAATTCCCTGTGCCAGTAAGAGTTGTATTTACCATTCAGGAAGACATTTACTACACCTCCAAAATAAGTAGAGATAAAGCATTTTGGTCTCCTTTTTTTTTATGCAGGGAGATTTTTACATTGAATAAAGCACACCTCAAAGTACAGTCAGTATTTAGGCAAGTCAAAATAAAATCTAATTTGAATAAATACATGATTTGAGCTGCAGGTTTCTCCAAGAGTCCAATCTCAAAGACCTGTGGGGCCTGGGGAAGAGAAGGTTAATATTTTAATCAATAGTTGACTTTGAAAATATCCTTCACGACTCTGACTATGTCTTAAATTCTTCACCAACTTTTCTACATTCACACAATCCTAGGTGCTCTGTAGTAATTAGATGTGTTCTGCAATTTGAAGAGTTGTCTGCACACAAGTTTGTGGGATGCTATGGCTGCTCTGGAAACCAGTCCCAAGCCCCAGCAACGTGTGCCAAGCTCAACACATTTACTGTTGCTGCATTTGATCTTCTGGTGCTGCAATGCAGGGGATGGATGTGACATAATAAAACCAGTTGCTATTTTATTTCTGGAGGCACATTCCTCAGCTCTATTTCCTCCTGCCAGTCCCAGCCTCCACAAGGCTGTCAGCAGGGAGCACAACTCCCAGGAAATCTTCCCCATGCTGAAGTGTCTGAGTTCAGGATCCATTTCTTTGCAGCAGTTCCTCTTGCTGTGACTGCATCATTAAGCTGTGATAACAGCTCTGCTCTCCAGGGCCACATTAAGCTGCTTCAGGGCAGACTTTTTTATGTCCTCTTTCTCATGCCATTACGCACAGGCTTCATGTCCAAGAAAATCATCTGTCACTTCCAGTTCCTGCGGCATTATTCTGACAAAAATCAGTCACTACAAAAGTCCTTGATGTCAGAGGTTTCATGAAAGCAAAGTAATAAATATTGCAGCAGTCAGCTTGTCTTCAGAGCCCTAGTGCTTTTGCCAGAAGTCTCACTTACTCCTTCAACACTGAGTTGTCAAAAGAATTTTGTTTGTCAGAGTTTCGCTTTTATTCCGCCCCTTTTATTTTCCCCTTTCTCCCTTTCTTCCTTTTCTTCTCTTCCCAAGGAAATGAGGGGCAAATAGAAGTGAGATACTGTACCATCTTTATCACTCCACCATCTGCAAATGGTTTTGTTGTTCTGACATTTTCACATGCAACCTTATAAAAAGACCTGGCTCACTTAAGCTGAGAACTTCAAAGATGAGCAAAGCTGTGTTGGACCAGTCTGTGCTGCTGGGGCAGATAATAAAAGGCTGTGTTTGGTTCCTCTGAGAATCTCTCTCTGGATCAAATGGCTGATGGGTGAGAAAACACTTCTTCCAGTTGTAGAGCTCAAGTCTTCTTCAAAATGAAGGCAGAGAAGAAATTCAAGGCAGGATAAGCAGCCCTACAAGTAAGGAATGAACATCTGAATTTTCCCCTCCATTCTGCAGAGAAGGCCATGAGAGATTGGACTTGACTCCATGAAAGCTCCTGGCATCCCTGCGAAAATTTCGATTTCTCCCTTTAATAATTTATCTGTGCCAGATGTTTCATCAATTGCACAGTGCCCATCTTTGCCCAGAAGATCTCTCCCTTTGCCTGGTGCTGTGGAATACCCCGAGGTGAAGCAGCAATGTCTGGCTGGTCCTTCCTCAGCTCCACCCAGTTGATTTTAAATAGCCCTGCCACGCACTCATCCCTCCCAGCTCCAATTAAAAATCCAGAGGCTTTGGGGATGCTCAGGATCTTGCAACCCTGTGCTTGGTCTGTCCTGCTTCCCTGGAGCCCATAACACAAAACCTTTGTGCCTGGCAGAGGGGAAATGGAAACAAGTATTTTTTGCCTCCTTGTTAAAGGCACCTTCCTGACTGTTCCAGTGGCTCTTTTCTTCACATGAACATTTTTCTATTTTCCATCTGTTAGACGAGGTCATGACATTGCAGTTTGCCCTGTGGAAATTTTAAACAAATATAAAGCTATTTTTATTTTGATTTCCAGCTCCTCTGAATATCAAGGGAAAATGCATTAGCCCCTTTTCTTTCAAAATGACTTTTTAATAAAAACATTCATGTTTTCCCTAATACTGAAAACATGGCTCTCTGTCCTCCTGAACATTTCTTGCTTTTTTTTTAAGTAGTTCTGATGAAAATGACTTTGTTCTCTTCTACTAAAGAACTTCCACGTAATAAGGTAGAACATTGCCTTGAAATGAAGAAAGTGTATCTTGGATTTTAACCTTTTTATAAAAAGCCTGACTTTTCTTTCCATCTCATTGCTCATATTTTAAAAAACGATTATCAAATAGAAGCAGAGAAAATCTTGAGTATTACTCTTTGGCTCTGTGTTCAAATTGAAGGTTTTTTAAATTCTCCTTGGCTGTTCACAAGCCCAGAGGATCTCTTTTGATTTTTTAAGCCTCTCTAGAAAGTGCAGCCTTTTCTCTGGGGACAGATTTTAAAAGAAACAAATCAGAGACGAGGAATTTTAGTAGTCAATTCACTCTCTGGCTCATTCCTTTGTCTCTCTCCTGTCAAGCCACTTTGATTCTGCATCCCCCACATATCTCAGCCTTTCGAGGCATTTATAAATTATAGAAGTATTTATTATTGTGGGGAAAATATGATCATTCACTGAACTCCTGGTGAACTTTGCACACATGCTCATTCCTTTGGTGCTGAGATTGTATTTTTTTCATAGCCAGTAACCCCCTTGGTTTAGGTCTGCAGGCTGACATCTAAGGCTGAGCTTGGCAGGTGAGCTCAGGCTCATTCTGCAGAAGTAACCTCCTATTTTCTAAACCAAATCTGCAGCTTTCCTTCACATTTCTCCAGTTTATCACACAAATACTGCACGAAGCATGTTGGTGTGTGAACCTCTGGGGAAAAATCTGCCCATCAGCCCACATAGATTAATGTGAGATTTTCAGTTCCTCTGTTTGATATGTTTGTTTATGAAGGTGGGAGATGCAAAGCTGTTGAATACAATTGAATTGTAATTTTCAATTTCTCTGATAGATATTAAAAGAATAAACTGGTAGATATTTAACAGGGATCACAGAACCACAGAATCCCAGCATATGCTGAGTTGGAAGGGACCCCCAAGGATCATCCAGTCCAGCTCCTGGCTCTGCACAGCCCCATCCCTGGGGGTCACCCCATGGGTGAGAGGATCATCCAAACTCCATCAGGGACATTGTAACTCCTCCACTCTTTCAATACTGATAAACAGGACAGTCCAGTGTAGAAGAGGATTTGGGAGCCTGAGAATTCCTAACCAGTGGGATCTGCTCCACTGTTGGTTGTGGAGATACACCATCATGTCATGTTTCCTTTCATGCTCTTCTTTGAAGCCAACAACACCAAAATTCTCAGCATGTGCTGTTCCACTGCAGCAAAGACACTTCTAAAACACAGACCCTCTAGATTTGAGCTCCAGAATGCCATTTAATCCTCAAAGACACCTCCAGTAGCCCCTAAAGTCTCCTCACTTACTATGTCTTCTGTGATATCTTCCATTAACACAACCAGGGACCCATCCTGTGCCTGATCACCAAGTGATCTGTTCTCCACCAGGCCAGAAAATGAATGTATTTAATAAGGATTAACCCCAGCTGGCACTAGGGAGCAATAAATATCATAGAGCCAGCATTTGTAACGCTACAGTTATCATTGTGTCAGCATTTCTGTTATAAACCAGGGGCTGGGGGGGATTAGAACTCAGCCATAAAATTTTCTCCAGGCTGAAACTTGGCATGAAAAAGAAATATCAGTCCATGATATTTTTTTTTTTTAACCTTAAAAAAAAATTCTCTTCAATCTATTTTAAGTTGTAAAAGGCAAGAATATGAGACTCTTCCTAAATTCTTTAAATCATCATCCAGGCCTCTGGGAATGAAGAAAGGCTCCGGCTGTGGCTGCATTTAGGGTTGAGTTTTCAATGGGGTATCAGAAGTTCAGGGATTAAAGACTCTTGTTGGTATTTCTTGAAAGGCAAAAGCTTTGTCATATTATATGAAAGAGCTCAATTCTTTAGCAATGGGGCTTTTAAAAATATTTCTGCTCAGAAAAGTGGATCATTTTAGACTATCAGGACCTCCAAGCCTGAGCTCAGCCCCAGGTCAGCAGCCCCACTGTGCTCCCTCTCTGTGCCAGGCTGTGGTGGCACAGGGGACAGAGTGGGGACACTGAAATCAGGGCTGTGTGAGGGTGTTATTCTGAGCTTAAACTTGAGGGTTTTATCAGAACTCTCTCAGAAAGCAGATGCAGGGTAAGAAAGGGAGACATCCCGAGGCTGCTGGTGTTGGAAGGCTCAGAGGAGGAGCAGGCAGTGGGATGTCACCTGTGATGAGCCACCTGTCACTGCACACATCCATCCCTCTGCTCCTCATTCCCTCTGTCCTGCAGCACCACAGGGGATTCACTGGTTCTGGTTGGAGAAAAGCACAATTTACCCTGCAGTGTACAAGCACACCCTGCCAAAAAGGTCACCACTGTTTTGTGTAGACCTCAAGAGGAGAACATGAATTAATTTGTTCCCCCAAAATAAGGTTTTATTTTAGAAACAGGAGAGCTTTTTTTTTTTTTTTCCCCTTGTGCAGTCAAAGGTATAATACTGAGTTCCAGTTTCCCTTAAGAGCTGAACTTCTTCCTCCTACTAGGCTGGTTTTATTTTAGTCACCAAATATTTGAGGTTAAAGTGAATAGTTCATCTTTAATGGGATTATCTCTTTCAATGTTTGCTTTCATTACAGTTTGAATTGCTCTGAGCATGAGAATCTAACCTCACCAAAAGCATATTTTTGTAATTTGATACAAACTAAATTTAGCCTTTGACTCTCATCTATAAAGACGTTACTTTTTTCCACTGCAAAGCAGAATGTTAGATTAAAGATCTGCCAGTTTCAATTTCCAGGTTGCTAACCTCCCTGTGATTGGGGCCTGCATTGTGGAGAGCTGTGTATTTTGGAAAGGTATTTAATGTTAGTAATAATGGTTGAGATGGTCTTATACCTGCTTTTAATATCTAGATGGACATTCTCTACTTTATACATACAGAATCATTTCCTTGACCTGCACTGTACTATACAGTAGAACTCTTTGGACAGAGATATTTAAAATAAAATCTTCCCTTTGAGATACTTGACCATGTCATCATAGTCCTTCTCGTTGAACAAATAATTTTTATCCAAATGCTTTGGAATATTAAACCTGTGCTTAGGAAAAATAGATTCATGTTCTCTCTCTTGAGGGCTGGTTTTAAATGTGATATTAAAAACCCAGTCTTATTCTGTATTTCCCCCAGTAAATCATGAGGAAAATTGGAGAGGAGTGGCTTCTTTTTAGAAAAATTATATTCTTGTTCTCTGCTGGAAAGAAATGTCTAAGTATGTGGAGTTTTTCACTTCAGCTTTGGAAAGATGAAGTGTTGAAACTTTCACTGACAAAGCTGTTGAGTTATTTGTCAGGAATTTAAGGGTGGGTTTTTTAAAAAGAGCAATTAAGTGTGAATGAGAAATTGTGATGTCTGCAGTCCTGCAAAGGACAGACCCAAAGTGGATCAGCTGTCAGACTCCTGGGGAAGGCAGTGGTTCTTCTTCCCTGCGTTTCTGCAGAGACTGAGTAAAGGGGGAATGGCTCAGTGCACTGGGGCTGTGGGTGCATAGATGTATTTACTAACCTGGGAAAATTCACCAGGAATTCTACAAAATCCTTCCACTGGACTCATTTCCAATGTCTCGATTTTTTTACAGTTCATAGAAAAGTCTTTGTGTTCCTATTTCTACTCAAGCTCCACAGGGAAGGCTGACCTAGATATAAAATTTATACTGTTAAATCAGTCCATTCTGTAGAGGAAAGCAGGACATTAAAAAATAAAGAAAGAAAAAGAAACCCACCTTACACTTCAGCTCTGCAGTTGTCAGAGAAGGAAACTGCAGCTAAAATTCAAATTTCAGTTTGAACACATACTGCACTAATAAATGGTCAGCTTAGAAGCATTTCCTGTTTATACACTGTGTTAATAAGCATCCATCAGCCCTGTCACATATACAGGACACCAAATTCAAATGTCAAACAAAATGTAAGAGGTCACACATTTTCCTTTGCTAACTAAAAGTGTAATTCATAAATATTATTGCTACCAAACTCTCCATCTACAGCACTTGTTTAGAAATATGCACATGTAATATAAATTGTGATTAAGTTAAATGGGTATATTATTTCCTGTTTTAAGGGTGAGCAGCAGCATGAATTATGTTTTTACTCAATAGGCATTTCAATAAAAACCTACAGCCTAACAAGCTGCTATCATATAGTTCAGCTGCACAGGCTAACAAGAGCTGGGTCTTGTGAGCCACCATTGATATTTAAGCTGTTTCTCTGTCTGTTATTTAGCTTGATGCAGAGAAAAAAAAATAAAAATGAAAAAAGCCACACAAAACCTCTTCCCATTTTTTGTTATAAAAATAAAGCTTTTTTTGATTGTAGGGAGTTTCTATGTGCAGAAAAAAAATGATAAATACAATCAGCTAACAGCCTTTTTTTTATTTTTACTGACTCAAGAAATGTAGGACTGGAGGAAATCATTCTGTGAAAACAACCAACAACTCCCATGTTTTGAAATTACTCGTTTTCATTTGTAGGAATCAAACACTAGAGGAACAAAATAATGGGAAGATTTTTGAAATTATTACTTAAACAGATTTTTGCAAGTGGTAAATGTCCTTTCATTCAGTCTCTGGATTTTGTAGATTTTTTTGTTAGCCTTTTGCTGGGTCTCTTTTTGTTTGATGTTGAATTTTCAGCTAATTTGAGAGTTTTAGAACCTGATTCAAAATTCTCTGAGATCACCTTAAAGGCTTGCTGAGCTATAAGTAGAATAAACTTAAATGAGTTTGAAGTAAAAACCTGAAACTCTGATACTGTGATTAATATTGTTATAGTGACAAAACATCCTCCTTCCAGGCCCAATTACGGATTTTTCTCACAATAATTTAAATATTTTAAAACCGAATTAAAAATACAGCATTTCCCCCACCTTTATATAAAAATTGCCAGAGTTTCTTACATTTCTGTGTGCAATTAATGAATAGGAGCAAAGGCACATTTTGCTAAGGAAACATCTTAGATTTTATGTAAAGAGAGTCATTCCCACCAAGGAGCTGCACAGCCCCAGATAAGCAAACCCAGTTACTGCTTGTCTTGAAACACTGAGTACAAAATGTGGTTGCAAATACTGTCAAATCAAAGGCTTTTGAGGCAAATAAGAATGCCACACATTCCCAAGTTATCTACTCTTTTTTTTTTTTTTCCCTTAAGCTTTGGTTAAAAAAAAAAGGTTTTACCAAGTTGCTGGAGTCTGGTGTTCTTTTAAAAGCTTGTAAAATAGGAGTCTGAATATTTTGTTTTATTAGGAGGGCCATAGTGCTCAGCAAATGCAAAGAAGATTGCTAAAAAGGAAGGGGTGCTAAGTCCTTTAAGATACTCAGAAAAGAAAATAAGTTCCATATTCTGAAAATTGTAGGAAAACAGACATATAGGAGCACTGAATTATATTTGAGAGTCTTTTACAGTGGTGTAAAATCTTTGATGTGTCTCTGTTTATGAAGTGAAGGAGATACCAAGGCAGATACCATCCAAAAGGGAAAATGCCATTCTCTTCAAGTATTCCAGTAAGAGAAGGAGAGTCCTATTCATTAAAATTTCAACACTAACAAATAACTAATTGTATAAATCTTACCCTCCATGGTTTGGCCACTGAATTTCAGTAGTTAAAAATGTAACAGAGTGAAGTTATTGTCATTGATATGTATTGCTGAGTGATTTCCTTGAAAGCAGCCAACACATAGCAAAGAATTCCAAAATCAGTTTACAAATCACTGTGTTGGGTTTGTTTTGCTGTAGGGTTGTATTGTTTAGCTGTTTGGTTTTCCTGAAAAATTCCCAGAAGGAATTCCCAAGAGTGGGATCAGGTTTTTGACCCCACCACGTGTGACCCTGTGTTGCCTTTCCACGTTGGGGTGGATGGAAAGAGGAACCCCCAGGTGGTCCAGGAGTCAGGTCAGTCCAAAGGGCAGTAGCAGCATCCAGGTTCTAGGGATCATCTGGAGAAAAAGGTCTGCCCTGGGAGCAACCAGGTCTTGCTGGAGCTTGGGAACCACAGTTCAGCCCATGAGGGAATAAAAAATGATGGAGGTGGGAGAAAAGGAGGTGCCCTCTTGACTGGATGGTGGATGGCAAAGTGCACAGGGAAAAGCTCTCCCAGGATTTCATCGTGGAGGGGTGAGGGTGAGATCCAGCCCCAGGTTGGGAACCCCTGAATGTTCCAGGGAGAGCTTTTCTGAGTAAAGACAATGCCCTTCCCCAAGTGGAGATCAAACCCTTCCTAACCTTCTGCTGCAACAGACAAATGACTTGATAATTGTCTGCATATTCTCCACATGAACTTTTTAAAAATAACTGAAAATGTCAGAACTGGCATCCCCAAACTGCTGACAAACAGGGACTGGAGTCAGTAAGAACACTTTTTTTGTTGTTGTTTCCAAGGGGCCAAAACATTGGAGCTTTTTTCCCTTCCTCTCACAAGCAGCACCATGTTCTTGGGAGATAGGAATTTTCCTGAAAACAAACAGAAATAATGCAGCAGAGTGACTTTTTTAGCCCAAAGTGCCCTGTGCATGTTCCAGCTGGTAGATCCACTGCAAAATCTCCCTTTTCTTCTGGGCTTAATGCTAAAACCCCTATTCATGCCCATATGAGGTTTTTGTTAATGAAATCTTCTAGAAATTTTGGGAACATGCAGTGAGATACAAGTGCCCTTAAATAATAATAATAATAATAATAATAATAATAATAATAATAATAATAATAATAATAATAATTATTATTATTATTATTATTATTATTATTATTATTATTATTATTATTATTATTATTATTGTAAACTTTGTGGAAAATTAACCACCATTACCACCACAAGTATTTACAGTATAGTGGATTTTTTAATGATGCTCATTTCCCTCCTCCACAATATCTGTGTCAAATAAAAACTCAGTAATTTGAACAGGTTGTAAAAGAGCTTTGTGTTGGTTTTGTTCCATATATATAATTGTTTAAAGCACCACTTTCACTGGCAGAGGCAATAGTGTTGAACTGTGTTTCTATTATTTTTTGCATTCCTATCCATGAAATTTTACAACTCAAAGGACATAGCACAACTTCTAGTCACTGATAAAGAAACAATATGTAAATAATGAAGCCACTCTGTTTATAGAAATCATTGACTGCTTTAAAAAATTCTGTTTGAAAACAACCTTTCAAGAGGCAGAGAGATGAGAACAGTCGTGGTGACCCCATGGCCCCACAGGAAAATGTCAATCTGATGTTCTACTCCTTGAACCTTGGGAAAAAAAACACTTGGTCAATACATTTTCTTCTAGTTACAGGTTGTTTAACCTTGAGCATTTTCTCTCTGTGTGCACTATGAAGAATAAAACGTGGGGAATTCATTGTAATTCAGAATTAGTGGCCTCCTTTAGGGCCCAAAGCAATTGGCAGAAGATGTTGAGCACAGTGGCACTCCAGTAATAAGGAAATAAAATGGGAAATATGATTTTCCCTCTGTGAATAAGGTTGGTAGGTGTTATTTCTCACCAGGGCTCCAGTACTGCTCAGACAAGGTTCTCCTTATCCATACAGACTCTTTAATTTTTTATTTGGATGAAGTTGTCTGTGGAGTGTATTCCACCTTCGTTTGTAGATGGTAGAGAAAAAGATGTGCCATGTGGGATAAGCTAAAACCTCCGTGATTAAAGGTGATTAATTTATTATTCATGGGAAAACGGGTCAACCTATTAGAAATTGGACTTCCATGGTTACAGCTGGATTCCAGCAGCCTGCTGTTGCAAGACACAAAGGCTGAGCTGGAGTCAAACTGGAGAAAGGCCATCTCCAAAAAGGAGCAATTTCTATCATTTTCCAGTAATGCTGCGGTTCCTCCTCTGTGTCAGAGAGACAAATGGTGAATTCTGATGGGAGGAAGGCTGTGGGACACAAATTTTACAGGAAAAGCCAAATGCTATTTCTTCCTGTTTATAAGCAGAGAAGTCTGGCTCAGCAGAGCCCCAGCTCCTCCCAGGCACCGTGTCCAGCTCAGAGCTAAAGCTGCACTGAGCCCTTGCATGGCAAGTGAAACACAACTGCCAGGTAACGAGAGACATTTTATCCATCTCTGGTAATTAAGCTAATTTAATTCCTCAGTGTAGAACATTTAGCCCTTTCCATCACTCTGTTTGTTCCCCTGACATTCAACCACGTTTTGATCTCTGTTGCCAAAGGGCCACACCTGAGCTCTGAGTTATGGAGCACCACTGCAAGGGAAGAGCTGCCTTCTGCACTGTTACTCCATTTCTGCTTTGTGAGTAACAGGTTCAACCTGCACAAGTAACTCGAAGGGAAAT
Organism: Serilophus lunatus; assembly: GCA_013399895.1. Classification (NCBI taxonomy): domain Eukaryota; kingdom Metazoa; phylum Chordata; class Aves; order Passeriformes; family Eurylaimidae; genus Serilophus; species Serilophus lunatus. Next base: position 821,004 of record VXBA01005853.1, on the reverse strand, counting down.
GGGCACTGGAACTTCAGTCCTCCCACCTGGCCAATTGTATTCCCAGCTTTTGTTCAAAGCAACAAGTTTTTCTTGCCACCTGTGTGGACTTTTTCATGCACTGCTGGGTTATCTTGGGGTCTTTCTTTCCAGAAACCAATTGAGGTTTTCACTTTTTTGATGTATTTAATGAGCCTGATGTTTCTGGGGAGCCTCAGGCCTTGTGAGCATGGGTAGAGTAAACCCACTGTGCCTTGAATACATCAGGTTTATCAGCAGTGCAGGCTGTGCCTGCAGCTCCAGAGCAGCAGGTCTGGGTGTCCCCAAAGCATTCCTCTCACTGCATCTGGGGTTGCTTTCATCTTCTCATGGGCAATGGACAAGAGATGGACTTCCAGGGTGGCCAGCATCTTAACTGGCACAGTCACCCAGCTGGATTGCCAAACATCTGGAGATCCCCTTCTAAACTAAAAATAAAAAAATTTTAAAAATCTCCACATGGAACTCAAGCAAAGTTTGCAGAAAAGGGAAAACGTGTCCAGAGAAACCCAGATGTAGGAGTAGCCCTAGATTGGATGGGGTTTGGGTTGGTTGGGTGCAGGGGTGAGGGCAATTATTCCTTTTTTAATATTAAAACATGGTCGTGAACCAACAACCTCATGAATAAAAGGAGTCCTCTGGTTTCTAGCCCTGCCTACAGAGGTTCAGAGCACTTATAATTCATATCTAAGGCAAGCAGAGCCTCAGATGTTCAGCACTGTTCAAGCCATTGAAGCCCACTGTGTCCCTTGAACCCTGAGACACAGCAGCCTTTTAACTGCAGCTTCCCGTGGCTCATTTCCAGTACAGAAATATAAACATGTGAGGTCTGCTGACTCTCCATCTCCATTTAGACTCTGGGAACTTGATAAATGCAAAACATTTGCTTACCTTATGAAGAGGAAGTCATGCTCTCTATTGCAAAATTTTGATGGCAGAACGAAGGACTCGCTGCTGGAAACCAAGAAAAATAATGCAAGAAAACTGCATTTTCAGACAGATTGTGTGGATTATTTTTTATGATTCCTGACTGTTTTGACTTGGCAAAGCAGGAGTCTAACAAAACAAGTGATGAAGGCTCCTGGCATGTGACTTCTCAAATATTTAGGAACTATTTGTAAGCTTTATTAAGTCAAGATGACTCATCCATCTTGACTTGCTTACATATATGTTTCATGTACTGTGCTATGTAGACCAATAGAAAGTGTTAGTCATTTGTTTTATTACTGCAGGGTTGTATTTCAGCAAAACTATCTAGATTGGATGCTGTTTATTTTCAGAACAGCTCAGGGTGAATTTTGTAGGTCTGCAAAGCCACTGGCCTTTCTAACTTATTTTCTTGGCAGAGGAGACCTAGAAATGGGAAGTAGAATCTCAGTTTTCAGTTTAAAATTAAAAGAATAAGTTGCTTTCCCTTTTCTTCTGGGACTGTGCTCTTGGAATTAGAACTCAGAGCAATTATTTTTGTCGAAACTCTCCCCCTGCTTTTTGCTCAAGGGCAGGTCCTCTGTAGCCAGAAAGAAAGAGATCCATAATTGTAAGGATTTTGATTTTGGGAAAGCCCCCACAGGAGTTTAGAGGAGCGAATGACAATGGCACAGATATTTACCACAGGGCATGTGGACATTTTAATCTTTTTTTTTAACTTAAAAAATTTAATTTGTCCCACTTAAGTGGATTTAGTCTCTTCAGAGCTGTAGCAGCCACTGGTTGCCTAAAAGACCCAAAAGCTGCTGGGTTTTGCACCTTGTGGTATGAACTTGGTAAAATCAAGTCCAGGACAGAAATATGGGATTTCTCAGCCTAAAATCATATCAGAACTTGCCCTGTTATTGTACAGCCTTTGCTGCCCCACTTTGACTTCACAAACTCAGTACTTCCATCACGAGTTATTGGGATGAGCGCTCTGCTTATCATGGATCAAGTGGGCAGTCTTTGATAGGAAAAAGGGATCAGCCCACTCTCAAGATGGAAACAGGATCTAATGGGCTGTTCATCAGTCTGACAAAGGGATCTGAAACATTGTGAAGTCATACAGGCCACTAGGCAAAAATCTGGGAGATGAGTGTTCAGAATGTGACCAAAATCAGACTTAGGTTTGCTCATCTAGCCAGATATTAGTTTAAGCCAGTTCTGAAATTACTGTCTGAAGTCAGAACACCACACAGACAGATCTTATTAAAAAAAATCTGTGCTTTTTTTCTGTGGAAAATTATTATTCCAACTAAAAGAAATTCAGGGACAGCACTTCCCTCCTGCTAGAAAACTTGTCTTTTCACTGGGGAAAGGAAAACATGGGCACCAAAATATATCTGTTAAAAAGTGAACATTTCACTGGTTGGTTCCTGCCAGCAAGTTACTCATAATGGAAATTTTGTTTTGCAGAAAAACATTGCCCACGATTTTATCAGCTCCACACATCACTATTTTCTGTTTGCAAAGTCTATGCTGCATTCATGTCTCTGTAGTATAAACAGTCATTTTTATTACATTTTCTCTTGCAGACACACAGCACATCTTTCAGAGAAAATTGACTGTTTTCACTAGATATGTCTTTTAAATCAGTAAAAGGGAACAGATGGAATGACATGTGAGAGGTTCTTGAACTGAAAAAATATTCCAGTGATAGATACATACATATACATGTGTATAAACTCAGATGCAGGAACACACAGACACATGTGTGTGTACACACAGACAGCAAGATAAATAAATGCAGATGGAAACAGATTTATGTCCCGTAGCCAAATGTACTTAACAGCATCCAAATGATGTTGTAGAAGTAAATTGTGTCTGCAATACCAATCTACCCAATCTACTCTGGTTTTTGGCTGAGGGCTCAGGGTTCTCTCATGCTGCCAGTTGTGCAGTAAATCTGCTGGGTCACATTACCAGACATATCAATACCATCCCTGGTACAAATGAGCCATCAGCAAACTGTGAACACTGGTGGGAATAAAAAATGAAAGAGGCAACAATAAGTAGGACTGCACTATCTCCTTACAGCCCTGGCAGTGAAAACTGGGTTATAATGCAGAACACCTGGGCCACATCAGGAACATCCTGGAAAGCAGTTGCAGCTCAGAAAAGCTGGCTCAGGGCTGGAAGATATCCCTGCATCCACCACCCAGGAACACAAAGCCCAAGAATCAAACCCAAACCAGCTCAGAACAGACCATGCTTTAGCCCAGGTGTTTCTCTGATGGCAAAGAAACTGCAATAATCCAGTGCTTGGGATGTTTTGGGGGGAAGTCTGGCTATAAAGCCTTTCCTGACTCAGTCTGGCACTTTGGTACTGCTACAGAGTGAAGAGGTGCCCATATTAAGGCCCTGGGGATCACACAAATAACAGGGGCTGCCCTTCTCTCCCCTCAAGTCAAATGTTCCTGCATCAACCTCTGCAACACAAGACTGAGCCACTGAATGGATTTTTCCAGAGGAATGGCTGAGAGAGGCAGAGCCTGTGAGAAAAGGAGGTGCTTCTTCATTAGACCAAATACTCTTGGAGGACAATGGAGAGGCTTCAGGGCATAAAAGCCCTTGTAGATGGAGTCAGTGTCAACCCCACATGAGCAAACCATCTGTGTGGTGTGCAATCATGTTAGTCATCTTGTTAATCTGAGCAAAAAAAGGCTGGTTGGCAGCTGAGGAGCTGGGGAAGGTGGGCAGATTTAATCCTGTGGGACAGAGAACTGGAGTTTTAGAGGGTTAGCTGGAGAAAGAGGTCTTGTGAGGAAAATCCTATGGGCAATAACACCAGAGTTCAAGTGATAGAGAGCCTAGCATGGCCCTTGGGAAGCTGTTCTATTAATAAATCACATTGTGTTTAAAAGTTTACCTCTCAGTTCCGGGTTTGATTTTTTCCTTCTTTGACTTCAAGCCAGGGGGCTTTGTCTGCCAACCTTAAACAGATTTTTATCTGTGATACTTAAGGATTGGTAGAGCAATTCTTAGACCTTCTCTTCCATTTAAGGGTCTTTCCACTCCTTTTTTAACCCAAGGCTTTCTTTTGTATCAGAAGGAGTCCCTGATTTCACTCTTTAGGGATCATACATAATACAGCACAGACTGTAAAGGAAGGTACTTAGAAAATGCACATGGAAGGTCTAGAAATCCTGAGAAAACTATAAAGCTCTGCAATGAACACAATCCAGAACCAGTTCCTGGAAGCTTCTAAAATGAAACTGCTGCTTTATTAAAAATTACCATTTCAAACCTAAATCTCAGTTTGAGTGGCAAATACAGAATAAATCCAGCAAAACTGAGGAGTAAGTTGGTTTCCTTTAATCCTGGTCCTGCATGGTCCACCCACTGGCAGAGTAAGTGGGGGTTTTGTGTCCCCCTTACCAGCAGATTTCACTATATTGAGCTTTGCACTCCTGTTGTTCTTTGGAGAGTCTTTATGTAACATTACTGGTTGTCCTGAAAAAATTGGGATTAACTTGGAAGACATATATTGCAGATTGGATTAGACTTCAAAGAGGTGTTGCCAAAGAGAATTTTTAAAAGGCTTTAAAAAATGAATCGCACCGATGCAGGCTCTTACCCTTTGAACACGAAGAAAAAAAGGCTGAGTTTAATATTACTTAAATGCATCCAACAATTAAGTTGCTTGGTACTCAAGCAAACCACATGGGGGTGGTTTCAAAGGAAAGTGGATATTCTAGTGTTTTTTCAGACTCCATTTCTCCACATTTCTTCAGTGCCCCAGAGTCCAGTGATGTCCTGTGTCCAAATCTGCTCCCTGTCTACAGCACCACACCCAAAGGGGGAATGGCTTCCCACTGCAAGGGCAGGGTTAGATGGGATAGTGGGAAGAAACTCTTCCCTGGGAGGGTGGGCAGGCCCTGGCACAGGGTGCCCAGAGAAGCTGTGGCTGCCCCATCCCTGGGAGTGTCCAAGGGCAGGTTGGAGCAACCTGGGATAGTGGGAGGTGTCCCTGCCCATGGCAGGGGGTTGGAATGAGATGATCCTTAAGGTCCCTTCTGACCCAAACTATTCTGGTATTGACTCAGGGACCCCCCCTGTCCTGTTTGGCTATAAAATGGCCCCTTCCTATTTTGCACTTTTTCCTCAGGTTGTGCCTGTCCCTCCCCCAGTCTCTGCAAAATGCACTGGGGAGTGATGGACACTCCTGACTGTCCCACTCCTGTGTCTCTGAAGCAGCACATAGGGCTTAAATCAGCCAAATCAGGGATATTAACAAAGTGAGGAGCTAATTTCTGCCCCAAAAACTCTGTGTGTGCCCTGTCTCAGAGGAGCTGAGGCAAACAGGAGGGATTGCTTTACACTGCTCCATGGAGCTGCCTTTCCTTGCCCCTCCTCACTGCTGGAGAGGACAGTGCAGAATGTGTTCTCAAGGCAGCATTGCACAAGAGATGCCACTGGTGGTTTTAAATGAGCATTTATGAGTTTGGGTTGAGCTTCCAGAGTTACTGGCCAGGCCCTGCCCTCCTGTAATGGTCAGCTTGGAAGCAGCAGGCATGAGGAAGACATGCCCAGGCTCCACCAGCTGCTGAGTGTTGAGCAGTTCTGCCCTATCTGTCTGCTCCCAGTGTGCTTGTGGGATCGCCCAAACTGCAGCTCCTGCAGCTCCTGGGTTTCACATGAGCATCTTTGAATGGTTTTCTGTTCCTCTCATCTATTTTTATCTTCACAGAATATTCTGATTTGTGAAGGACCCACAGAGGGTTTATCTGCCAGTAGGACTTTGGGGTAATTTTACTGCAGGGAAGGTGAAGCAGTGACTGGTGAAGGAAGTAAAGTGCATTTTGGTGTTTGTAAGGGAATGTGGAATTCGGGGTGGGTGTGCCAAGTGTTGCTGTGACAGGGACCTTGGCCGACTTCAGATTTTCTATTGGAAGAGTAAATACAGAGGGTAAAATGTCATTGTTTTTGTAGAACATAATAGCTCCCTTTCTTTTTCTCCTGAGAAGCCTGGGAACTCCAAACAAATTTTGGGGAAGTTTTATTAAATGAAAATATTCGTGCATTATGAGCTAATTTATATCTTTCCAGCCCAGCCCCACAAAAGGTCAGTTGAACAAACCACTCTCTGAGGAGCTGGGGAGGAGTTATGAGCTCACAATAATCCTCCTGATTGCACTCTACTTCAGTTTTCTATTTTGTTAATCAGTGGGCAACAAATCCTGGCTTTCAGAACTCATTATCAACCTGCTCCATGCTTTTCTCATTCCCTCACCCTTTGCATACACACTCTGCACATCTGAGGTATCTTCCACGTTGCCTTCTGCATCTTTCTGGTGCTCAATCATAACCAGCTTTTGAATATAAGTCTACTATAAATATCTGGGGTGCTGCTGCATGTATGGATTAGTGTCGATGAAGCAGCAGAACAAAATGAGCTCCAGTGGCCAGCTTTGCTCCTGAGGGGAGCTTTAAAACCCAGTCTGGGCTCCAGAAGATCTCTGCCAGTGGAAACTGCCCAGGTCCAACACTTCATCACTGGATCTCCTGGCTGGATCCACCCCACTCAACATTAACATTTGACAAAATTTTACAATTGGAAGCTCAAGTCATTTTTTCACAATCTGCAAATTAAAAAAAAAAAAAAAGGAAAAAAAAAACATATTGAATTTTCTCCAAACTTTACATGACCCTTCTCCCTTCCCTTTGGAGCAGATCTGGCTATTTTCAAGGCTAATGAATTTTCCAAGTCCCAGTAAAAGGGGAAGCTGACTGCAACCCTGCTTACAAGCTTCCAAACCTGCCAGCTCCTCAAAGCTCAGCAGCACTTTCCACTGTGCTGCCTCTTCTGTTTCTCCCAGGCTTCCTTCTCCCTCCTGTTTTTTGTTACAGTCTGTCTCAAACGCACAAACAAGACGACTACAAGTGGAGTTTGGTTGAAGAACAGTGACATCTGTTCTAGTGCCAGGTGACTCCCATTTTTTCAGAGTTTTGTGACAAGAATATTACTTAAGAGTATGACTAGATGAGAACCATGTCCCACCTCCTCCCTTTGTCCATATGTTTGAGTTTGTCCTATGGCCATGAAATATCAATCTTTGCTGCTCTTTTGGTGTCTGGACATTACAGCATGTACAGGAGTTATCCTGGAATGAGGTCAAAACACCATGACAATGAAATTCAGGGGGATTTTCTGCCCCCCTTGTTTGCATGGGTTCTTGGCACAGCTGCATTGTCATACTCAAGTCAAGATAATGGAGATTGTTGAATTTCCCACGCAGGGATCTGGGAGAAGTGACCAGTACAATCTGGCTTCATGCTGAATTTGCTGTGCTCTTGCAGGCTTAGATGCTCCAGCTCATCCTTAGAATGATGGTAGGAGCAGAGCATCTACAAACTCACACAGATTCATTGACAAGAGGGACATATAAAAGAGTATTTAGAAGCAGATGTCTTTCCTTCACCTCTGCTAAACAGCCACAGACACTGCACAGTCCTATGGACCCCTCTGCTACAATCCAGACTGATGGACATGGAATCTCATAATGACACAATACCCAGATCTCCTCACCAGACCTGGCTGTAGCTCCTCCCAAAGACTGTACACCTGGAAACCTTCTCTTGCTTCTTGCCATGTGGAGCCACCTGCAACAGGATTCACTGAGCATCTCCCAGAAGAGCCAGTAAAGTTACATGCTGCAGGTTTGGAAACACTCCTGTAAATCTAAAACCACTAATGTTCCCTTTCTACAAGTGGCAGAAAGGCTCAAAAGCAAAGCAAAATCCTCCTCCACCTTACCTGGAGAAGAACAGACCTCATTCACCTCAGTTTTCCTCCATTTTGTTTCAGATTGTTCCCTTTTTTCTCAAGATGCAGGTAGAACTCTGAATGTGCTGCTCCAAAGCCTCCATGGACCTCCTTCTACAACTGAAAGACCTTCCCCAAATCTTCCTTTTGCCTCCTTTCTGTTGAGGAGTTGCCACTACCAGGAAAATATTCTTGTCACTTCTTTTTGGAGACTGGAACCATGGAGACCACATCACTTGTCACCTCATTTCTTCACCAACATCTGTTGCAGCACCAGCCCTCAGCCCCCACCGTGTCACATGAACTGCAGACTCTGCACCAGAGGAATTACGTGGAGCTTGAGGCAGCCCTGATTTATGTTGCAACACAAATTGCACTGTAAGTTATGCTGCCCTCAAAGGCAAGGGATTCTGACAGAGCACCTGTTGCCCAGATTCCCCCCTTCTCCCCAGATCAGTCTCCTGCAAGGTCGAGTCATGGCCAGCATGGCTTTTAGGATTCAGGTCACAGGACTCTGCAAGCTGAAGGCACTGGGGACAGTATTTTACCTGACTTTTCAAGTGGATATTTCAAAAATGCTTTATATACAGAAACAGAGGAATAATACAAATAACAGTAGCCAGCAGCAGCCTGGCTGTCAAGTCTGAATGTCTTTGATAAGAACAGAAGTTATAATAACAAATACTCAGCCAGCAAAATATGAGACGGGTTGCTTGTGCACATTAACAATTTAGCATTTTTCAACTGTTCTTTTTCTTAGTTGACAGCACATGCTGGTTTACACAGCAAAGTTGACAAGGCAGACATAGCAAAGGTTTTTTCCCAAGTTTGCATCATTTACTCTCACAACAACCTTTTCTGTCTCCAAGAGTATAAAGCTGCTTGTCCCAATACTGGTGACCAATTCAGATCAACAAATTAGAGATGAGCGTTGGTCAGCCCTGCCAGGAGAGATAAATTCTCTGTTTCAATGAACCATCTTTCCTTCTCTTGATCACTATATGGGACTCTTTAATTCCCATCAGACTGTCAATGAAGCCTGAGTTTAATCTGGTTGGTTTCTCTCTCACCTACATCACCTGGAAAGGAAGAAAAGTGAGAGGACCTGGTGCAATGTTCCAGTGCTCACATGGCCCTGCAACAACAGCTCAACACCTCCCATTCAGGACAGAACAGCAAAGGAAGCACCATAGCCATCTGCTGGGGTTTCCCACATCATGCCTTTTTTGCTCAGGCAGAATCTGAGGATCTTTTCTTAATATTATTATTGTTTCTCTGACATACACAGTCAGCTGAAGTGACCCTGCTCCCAGAATGACCCATCGTTGTTGTTGCATGAGCCCAAAGCAGCTGCTTAGGGTTGTTCAGTGCAGCTGGTCCAACCTGTCCTGGATGTGCTGAGCTTTGCAGAGCACACACATACATTTCTGTCTAGTCTAGGGCACCAAAAAGGACAGCCCAGCCCAGCAAAGGTGAGACACAGCAGTAAAAACTGCACTGGAATGGGCTGAATCTCAGACTTTGATCCCCACCGGTGTCCTTTGGACTCCTCTGTTCATAACATGCCTTTTGTGATGCACAAAGACTCACACCTTTGAGAGGAACCGTAGGAAAAGGTGTGCTCTATTTGTTCAAAAATTAATTATTGATGTCACTCAAACTCCTCAGCCTTGAAGGTGTGAAGGGGAAACATTAAACCTGAGCAAAGGTCACCTTTACAGGGACCTGCCTGTTCAACAAAAGGTGCTAAGGCAGAATGATGAATTGCCAAAGAGTTCCTGTGTGTTCAAGCAAATGACAAACTATTAACCTGTAAAACTGAACACTGCAATAGAGGAATTCAGCTTTGGGATGGAGTGGAGTCATGGAGTCTTCACTGAAGCAGGAAAGCTGGAGCTTTTGTGAGTTGTAGATCAATGACTGAACATAAAATAGAGAGAAGAAAGGTCATGCAGAAGTAGAGGACACTTCTTCAGACCAACTCTGCTTTTGGCTAAAATGGATATGGAGATTCCTGTGGATGAACAAGAAAATGCTGGTGGTATATGGAAAGAAGAAGCCAATGGCTCTTCCACTGTTCGATATTGCAGTCTATCAATACGGAACCATTTGTGGAACTGAGGTAATAAAGTTTCTCATCCTCTTGTTTCAGAAACAGGCCACTTGTGAAACAGGAAATCTCTTGAGGTCAAGTCTTTCACTGAGTTGTCCTTACAGACTAAGTGCAACTAAGCCCAGTAAATTATACAACCACATATTGCTATGCATGGAAGAGCAACTTAATAGAAAATGGAAGTTTTGACAATTATGTAGTTCAAAGCTCTGTAAATAGGACTTTTCCCAGTCTCCCCCAGTTATTGGGATGAAGATTCTTTCATGAATCTGTTTATTCTGCTATAAAATTGGAGCACTTTTTAAAAGAAGACTCAGCAGCTGAAGTAATTACACGGGCAGCTGCCACGTTTGCATGGGATCTACAGTCCCAGCTCACAGGGTGTTTTTAATGCAGTGATTTTACAGCCCCAGGGCTGCCACACTTCTTTGGATATGAACAGACACTCACCCACTTGGCAAGTTAGGAGCCTAAAACAGACCAGACATTTTTTGTTTAGGTCCTTAAAAGTTGTTCCCTCTCTTTGCTTTCCTTAGTAATCCATGAGCGTTGAACATCTGGGACTCATCATCTGTTTTCTGATGACTGTGAGGTATCTCCTATTTTGAGCAAGCCCAGTAAACCTCAGTAGGTTTATGTCAGAAAAACTCAGTGAACAGTCTCCTGGGCCTCTGATCATCCAGCTTCACATGGAGGAGGTCTACCTGCTTTGGATGGGAAGTCACATCTGTTTCAATCTCTCCACGCTTCTGGTATGCAACTGCTGACACCAACTTGATCTAGGACGTAAGCCTACACCAATAGACTCACAGAAAGCCAAGAAACATTCCATTTCCACGATAAAAATAAATTTTCAAGATGCTTCTTGGAAATATGCATACATTTTAAAAATAAACCACACCAAAGAAAGCAAACAAAGCAAAAGGCTCTGCTACTTTATGATACCAATTTCAGTTCAAAGTGAATTCAGACCTATGACTTGAGCTGTGTCTGCTCTAAAGCTCAAGGTCTGCCAGCGGGCCAATGTTAGACAAAATTTCCTGTGTGTCCAGAGAGAACTTGCAAGCACAACTTTGTGCAGGCTCTGGAATAACTCTGTCCTTCCCCAGAGAATGCAGAGACCTCGGTGCTCTCACACTGTGTGTGCATGGCCCAGCTGGGTGCACAGGGGTGGGTGTGCAGTCACATCTCTCAGCATGGACAGGAGGGAGCTCCCTGCACCCACAGCTGGCCCAGGCAGAGATGTTAATGCAAAACCAGGCCTGCAGGATTTGAAGGGAAGATGTGGGTACTCACCACCTTTTCTAACAGGGTCCAAGACTGTAAAAACCAAGAAAAAACAGTATTTCCTATTCTTATTATGTCTGCAGGCTCAGCCTGCCTGAGAACTGAAATAACTTAGTGCATTGTGGCTGCACTTGGGTTGCACACACAGGGGAATAACTTAGACCTATGATTGTGTTTTGCAGTTCCTGAAGATTCTGAGGAGCAGCTTAGTTTGGCTGTTGTAGTAAACAGCAGACCCGATCTGACAGATGCAAACACATCTGGGTTACTTGGAGATCAACACAGATAAGTCGCCTGAGTCGAAATTTTTTCACATGTGTTTTTAAACACTTCAGACACCCTCAGAAGAAAGACAATTCAGCTGGCTGCAAACATCAGCGACTGTATTTGCATCTGTCATCACAAATATATTTCGGGTTTAGATGGGGGGAGAAAAGAAAACAAACACAACATTTTCTGGTTAAACAGAAACAGAGTATGGAATCACCCAGACTTTCTAAAGGGGAGTTTATTTAATTTATTCTTCCATGCACACAGCTAGTTTGCTAGGATATTATAACTCAACTCATTTCTCTAGTGACCCATGGCAACCTCTGGATCAAAAGGATTACTTGTGACTCATAACTTACCTTGGCTAGATATAAATATAGGGCTTTAGGTTAAGTAATCTAGGCCTTAATCAATAAAACATTTAAAGTGACAGTACAAGGAGGGATTTCAGAAGTCATGCTATTATAATGTTAACTCCTAATACCTGTGTTTCTGGGGCTCTCCTTTTCTGGGTTTAACACAGATACCCCACATCAAGGATTTTCTGTGCATTTTGTGCATGCAAATCCAGCTGCACACAGTTTGAATGTTTTCCTGTTCCACAGCAAACTCATGCTCATTTTTCCCCACAGGAAATCCAAGCAATTGCCCCTGTGTGCAATACCACAATTAGGTGACCATAATTGCATGCTTAATGAGCTTATGTATGTTTTGAGTGCCAGTTTCTCAGATGTGGCCACCTAAATGAATATCTGAATCTCACTTTTGGGTGGTGAGGTTGGGAAAAAAAAAATGTATGAAAGTCTTATTTCATATACCTAAATTGGACCATTTAAATCTCCAATTCTTGCTGAAGTGCCTGCATTTCAATATCAGATCTTAGGTGCAAATCAGCCACCCTCTGGGCTAGTGTTGGCAAGCAGAGATGGGAAAATACAAGTCAAGTAAAATAAAGAAGTCTGGGAGTTTTCCAAAAAACTACAAGGATGTAAAGATTATAAAATTGTTTCTTCCCAGCCTGGGGAACCTGCAGGGTCATTCCTGGTTATCCATGGTGGCCATTTGATGGAAGTGGTTGCCAGTTCCATGGTACCAATCCAAACCCTGTGCATCCAGTGAGCAGAGGATGAGCACAGGGCAGGATTCCCCACTCCCAGCTTCTACAACCCACACCACAGATGGGTGGGACAAGGGGCAGTTCTCCCTCAAAACACCCTACAGCAATCTTCAGTGTAAAGGTATCAAGAGATTAGACTTGATGTGAAAATTGAGTGGGTAAGAAGTTAAAAAATTGATAAGAAGTTGTGTTTATCTGTAATAATTTGAGTATTATTGACAAGCTGGGACTTCAGAAACAACATAAATTATGCTGTCTGTAGTTCCACTGGTGTCAGAGCCTCCACTGGCCTAACCTTCCTCAGAGCTTGCACAGTCCAATTTATGAACACAGAGGAACTACTAGTTTCAGGTATTAAATAACCACATTTTTTCTTTCTGCAGGAAAGAGCCAAATTTGTATCTGGCTTTTATTCTTGCCCAGGGTAATGGAAAAGAGAAGATGAATTGCAGTCCAAAAAATCCTTCCATAAGTTCTTCAGCATGAATTATTTTATATAATTCACAGAGAAGGTGACATGATTTACATCAATATATACAGTTAAATTGTTCTATATTGTAAACCATTAGCAAAGAGGGATGAAGGGCTTATGAAGAAGAGTGGAGAGACTATGCTGTTATGACAGGATGAAGAATTTCTGGACATGCAAGAAGACATCACACTGTTTCCATTGGAAGATGCTTGTGTATGTTTCCTACAGCAACTATAAGATCTTTGGCCTGGGCACTGGAGACTGTTCTTTGCTTATTTTTATTAAATACCAGAAAAGTCTGAACAGCAGAGCAGGGCAGATTGCACTTCAGCTGCTAAAGTACAAGGTGGGGTCCCTCATGGAGGTGTGTGTCAGAGGGATGTAACTCACTGCTGATGGGTATTATCCCATCTACATTCTTCATGGAGCTGTGGCAGGGGAGGTTTGTGTTGGATTCTTCCCCCAGAGGCTGGTTGGGCACTGGAAGAGGTTCTCCAGGGGATGGTCATGGCCCCAGTATTGCCAGAGCTCCAGGAATGTTTAGACAACACTCAGGAACATGATGGGATTTTTGGGCTGTTTGCAGAGTTTGAGGCACAGTTAGCATTCTCAGATGAAGGAGATAGGTCAACAGGTTGGCCATCAAAGCCAGCTCTGCTGGGATATGAACCCCATGAGTTCAGGGAGAAAGAGAGGGCAAAGCCCTCTTCCCCCTGTACACAAGAACTTAGGAGCAGGATGCTGCCAGGCCAAGGATACCAGCAGCTGAGGTGGAATCCCAGCTCCTAGTGGTGGTTTTGTTCTTGGAGGTTCCCACAGGAGATTATGGATGGAGGAAAGGTGCAACAAACCCACCACGTGGTTTATTTTGAGAAACAGAATCCACCCTGGAGAAAAAGGATGAGAATACAGCAGCACTAGGAAAGGAACTGCAGGGTGACTCTCTTGCTGACAAAGCTTTGTCCTTTTCCTCATCTAGTTTTGTGGGCTGCTGCAACTCTGGGCAAAAGAGCAGTTTCCAGCCCAATGCAGAGTCTGATGCTCTTTTCATCATGTTAGAGGTTTCAGCCTTGCTTATTTGTTGTTGTTTTCTGTCTGGTGCTGAAGGTTCCTGAGGAAAAACAGTCGACTCATCTCTTACGTATTCTTGTATCTGTTTCAAGAAATATTCTTTCTTCTAAAAGATGTTTAATTTCCCCCCTCCCCTATGGACCCATTTAACTTTCTTTTCCAATCTCTTCACAATCTGGAATGAGGTCTTTAGTAGTTCTGCTCGTTGTGAAACAGCTTTGGGAGATAACTCCTAGTCCATGTTAACGACACTTCAAATGATCTTTGTGTAACTGTGATGCAAACCCATAATCTCCCAAAGCACATTTATAACCATTTTAACGACCAAGATTTAAGGAGGTTATTGCAGGATGGGCAGGGAGAGAGGGGTGAAGAACTGACCAAGGCAGCACAGTTCAGTTTGTCTTCCAAACAGCCCCGTATCTCTCACAGCTTTACAAGGATGAAGTGACTGGTGAACAAACAAGGAGGTCTAATCTCAGATAAAGAAAGGGGGTCCCTTTCTGACCAGCAGCCTTCTTCTGGAAGGTCATATAAGCACATACTTGTTTCCTTGCAATGAGTCAGATGCTTGAGAATCATAGGACTCAACACCTTCAAACATAAATGAAAAAACCCTCTGGATAATGAACATAGCAAGCTCTGATGCCTGAATGAGCAGCTGCACGCTGTCCTTGGGGACATCAGTGGGGAGAGAAAAGGGAGCTGAGAAGAGCATTTGAAATACACTGCATTACATCGTTCCTTAGACAAAGTCCACCTCTCACTACCCTCTTTTGGGCTGCCTTTTGTAAAAGAAAAATTCCACATATCAAGGACAGAAAGCAGATGGGATTTAAACATGAGGTGGTTTCAACATCCCTTCAAGTGAGTCTCCCAAAAACACAGCAAAACACACGGTAACATAGAGGGGCAGAACTCCTTCTAGAGGAAGATAAGAGTCTCTAAATATCATTTTTGACTACTCTTTGTTTGCTCAATTGCTTTTAATTAAGTCTCGCTTAGTTTGGGGAGTCAGCCAAATGTGGAGAATGAAAAGGAAAGCAAGAAATCCAAAAAAACTTTGCTCTCTGGCTGAATTTTCTCAACTTTAAAGCACAGTCTTTCTCCATGAGGGCTCAATGCTTCTCTCTAAACCTGCTTGGGAGAATTTATTATCCCTGTGCACAAGTCTTTGAAACCATAATTTTAACGGTAATAATTTCTAAGCAGTGAAATTCATGAGAGGCTGTAATATAATGCCAAGTCTATCCTATTATGGTTTTAATTGGAATATACATTTTATGTGTTATTAGAGAAATGTTACTGTCCTTCTTATGCTTAATGCTATATGAATAGCTAAAGCCCTCTAATGACCATGTAATTTATTGTCCCTATAGTTATGGCATTAAGCTACAAGTCACCTAATACTTGCAAACATTGTAAACTCCAATTACAGCTACACCAGTGATCCTTCTGTCAACTGAGCTAAAAATGACTGAATGATAAGGTTAAGCACTGAGCCACATAACCCAGTTATCTGCAGCTCAGCACCTGTACTACAGAGAAATGTCCAATAAACTGTGGCTAAATAGTTTTACCTTGCTATCAGATGTAAGTACAGCAAATAAAACCAGCTTCCAGAATGATGCTGATTGCTCTGATTCCTCCAATCTTTCATGTATTTGTCCACTTTGGCCTAATTTACTGTCAGTCAGTGATTCCCAGGAACCTGAGAGGTTTCACAGGCAACAGAGTGGATCCTGCCCAACCCTACAGGAATCCTGCAGAATTTGGTGAAAAATTGCCAAGAGTTTCTATGCAAGGTGGGGGTCTCTATTTCAAATATTCACATCTATTTGAGACAGAAGTCAGAGAATTTGGGGACAGGCTAAACTGCTTTTTGCTTTTGAGTGGCTGGAACTAGTTAAAAATTGAGGGTAACCTTTACCTCAAAAGCAAGGTAACCTTCAACAACAGCTGCAAATTGTCAGAGTCAAAAGAAGACCTCTAGTATTAATGCTTTTGACTGTTAAAGGAGTTAAGAGAAGTCAGTGCAAAAGGATACTGTGAAGACCAGCCACAAAAAACTCTCCAGAATGGAAGATCTCAAATACATAACTGGTGATATCTTAGAAGATATTTACAATATTGATTCTTCATTGACTTTTTCTAAACAGGAAGGATCTAAGTTAAATCCAGAGACCAGAAGAACAGCAAGATCCATGCATGAAATTACCTCCATGCAAAGTTTTTTATCAACACAAGTGGGTCTACAAGTTCATTAATAATTTTATTTTCCTTTGCTCAGAAAATAATATGAAAGGTGGGTGGAAACAAAAGGTGCTCCCTAGACTGATCCCCTCTCTGAGCAGATCTGCAACCCATAATTTTTAAGAGGCTTCCACATACCTAGGCCTAGTGTTAGCACTTCACACTTCTTTATTTCAAAAAGAGAATGGGAATTCAACTTCAGAAGTAACCCAGGAGTCCATTTGGGGTCACAGAAGAGAAAGCAAATTTAAAAGTTCACTGCACTCAGTTACCCTGCATTGTACTGCCCAGATGCCACACCTGGGTCATAGTGCTGTGAAACTCTTTTATTTCCTATAAAAATACATTGATTATATGTGTGCCCTACATATTCTCAGAAACTGCCATTTGGGTTGGGTTTTTTTGGAGGGCTTTACACCACACAAGAGGTGATAATTAAGCAGAATCCCAGTGCCAATTGCACTGAGAATATTCCAAATATTTGTGGAAATTCTCTCCTGGATGATCCATGGTGTCTGTGTAACTCCTCTGGTTAAGCATTCCTTTCAAAAGAATACATGTAGCAAATCAAGTGCCTCAAATGGAAAAATCACCTTTCCTCACCTGTGATTTGTAATTGCTCATTTAGGCCACCCAACATTTCTGCAGCCCAAAGAGGTGGAATAAAACCTGCTAAAAGAGGAAAATGGAAACTCACACATTTCAACTACAGGTTTTTTAAAGGAATGAGCACTCAGGCTGCATTTTGTGACACATTTGAGATTCGTGTCACTCCATACATTTCCCATGACCATCCAAATATTCATGAAGAATTAATAACATGGTCCTGCTTTTAGCAAGTTCCATCCATTCTTATTTGTATCTGGCTATAATCAGCACCGAGACCCCAAATATTGGATGACTGCATTTCATTCTTGAGTCCTTTTCTTTTTGTTTATGTCAAAGCAAATTAGCTGGAAGGAGACTGATGAGGAAATCGAGCAAACTGTGGAAGGTCAAGAGGGCATTTCACTGAAATGTAATATAATAAGTACAATTTAAACAATGAGAAATCCCATTCACCTCTTTTGTGTTCTTGAAACGTTTAGAATTATTTTTACCCATCTTTTCAAGAAATAAAATTGTTCTGTTAGTTTGTCGTACGTTTGGATTTCATTAATTTCAGAATATTTTCCAAGCATCTAAAATTAAACAGATGTCATTGGGCTCATTTAGACCTCAAATAACCCTTGCAACAAAACCAGTTATTCAAGGGTCATCTGGGAGTTGGAATTTTATAATAAAGAAAAGTGTAAAAGTCAAAAAATAAAGTGAAGGAGGAGAAAAAGAAGAAGAAGCAAAGCCAATTTCATGTCTACTCAATTTGTAGGGCAACAGCTGAAGATTTGTTTTATTGCTGGGGGAGAGGGTGGAGCCTAAGGGTGAAAGTTCAGGAAAGCTGTTTATTCCCCAGGTACCCCAATGGCAATTAGACAAGAAATATCTCTTCCAGCTTTCTAGCTGTACCATGGAGATGTACAAAAGGACAAAGGTTTGGCTGTGCTGAAAGTTGGTCCTGTTGGTCTAAGAAATTTCAAGATCACGACCATTGGTCTGGGAAGGTGCAATCCAAGGACACACATCAGAATGGATCAAGGCAAAGCCTGGGATCCTGGCTACAGTCCCGTATTTTGAACAACATTTCCACCTGCTGTAAAAACAAAGGGGGTTAATTTGACCTTGTAAGCACAGATTGTAATTTGTTGGCAGGTTTTAGGCTGTGGAAAAGGTTTTCAAGGACAGCTGGGGGGGAGAAAGGGGTGAGGAATGCACCGCAGGAACATTCCCCAGCAGGTATCTCAGGGGCAATGCTGAGCCAGTCCAAGGTGCCTGGGAGGAACAAATTACTTCTGCACCCCTACAGAAAAGGAAGCTTGATATCAAGCCAACTGCTTTCCCCTTTCTTGCTCCTTGCCAAGGAGGGAACTGGGATCCCAGCTCTGTGAGCATCTCCAGATTTGTTACAGGTGTGTCTGAGAGCAAACACAAAGAATGCAACTATTGTGATTTCTTGGTTGAGAATTAGGAGCTGGGGTCTACTTTGCTGAGCAGGAGGGAAAATGAAAATTGCTTTTCCTCTGTAACCTGAGAGGCTTAGCTGAGTTCTCCTGCCAGACTGCAAGAATCTGCAGTGGTCCCTGCCCTAAACTATACCATCCTACTCAGCTGCCAGGGCTGCTAAATGGAGAAATAGAAAAATGAATAATGTATTGTATGAATGCTATATTACCATAACTTCAAAATCCTGCTGCTGGAGGCCAGAGATCTCTCTGAAACACTACCAGGCACAGTGCAAAGGGAGTAGAGGGCTAACATCCAAGAAGAAATTTAATCACTGACCTCTGAAAATCACAGTTTAGCTTTTTCTTTTTCTCTTTTTTTTTTTTTTTTTTTTAAGAGACAGTAGCTGTAACTCTCCTTCTGACCCAACATTAACTTCCTACAAGTTATAACAGATGGTTTGTGAAAACACCCCTTATTGCCTTGACCTGTTTTAGGACTGCTCTATCCTCCAACACACATCTATGTTGTGGTCTCTGTCAGATGAGTAGATATGTTGGCTTGCTACTTTGGACTGAATTTGATAGCTCAAGTCATGCAGGTGATTCCCAAAGGGGCACAACAGCCCAGAAGAGCTTCTGTTCCATGTTTGGAAGGTTTATCCCTCATGTGAAAAGATAAAAGAATGTGGCAGATTCAATGGAAAATTCACACTGATGAGCAATGGGTAGAAGTTGGTTGAAGGACCTCGGCTGTTGTGAGCACAGCTGAGGAAGGAGAGAGAGTGCCCCAACCTGAAGATCCTTCCATCCCAGTGTCAGGGCTCTGGCATCCAGCCAGCCCAGCTGTCACAAGCAGCAGTGCCCCAAAAAGCACAGAGGGATGCAAAGTGAGTAGAGAGCTCCCCAAAACAGCCACATTCCTGCAGAAGTTCTTAGGCACATTGAGAAACCAGAGCATCCTCCTGCTTGTTGCTCCCTCCTGGCAGCTGAGGGGGTGCAGGGCCTGCCCTGCCTGCTGGCTTCTGCCTACCCTGAGCTTGGAACCTGCATTTAGGGCTGGGCTCAGCTTTGCAAAGCCAAGCTGTCCAAAGTGATGGCATTGAGTGAGCTAATCTAACATGCCTGCCAGGGTTTTGTTACTGGGCCAGACAGAGGGCTTGCTCTGGGGAGAAAAAGGGCAGTCAGGACATCTTAGACAGGATGGATATAAAGGGAATGGAACAAATACAGCAGGAATATGGCAAACACTGTCCTAGGTTCCTTTCTGCAACTGCTGCCGTGCTCCATGGCCCTAAGGAGGACAAGAGGATTCATTCAGTTGCCAGCATCAAATCTGGGGATTTTTTTTTCCACTAAGAGGCTGAAGAGCAGGAGAAGTTTAAGAAAATTTCATGGATGGGGATCCTGGGTGTCTCTGCTGGGCTGTGCCAGGCTGCAGAGCTGCAGGAGAGCCCTTCTGCCTGGAGCTGAGCTGATCACTAGTCCCACCAGAGTCAGAGGAGACTTTGCTCAGCTTTGGTCAAGTTATCTACCCTGCAATAACAGATGGCAGAAAACAACGACTGGCAGGAATTTGTACAGGGTTTCCCTTGCCATAAGATCATCAGATCCACCAGGAGTTTGTTTCAGTCAATGCACAAGATGCTGCAGCAGAGGGAAATGCACTGCACTAACATCAGCTCCACAGAAAAACATATCCTTTTGGATTTCAGGTTTTCAGCAGAGCTACCTTTTTGATTTGTTTTTTCCATTTTCCTCCCCCTTTCACTTAGTGCTTTCCAGGTTTAAATAACAAAGGCTGCTCGTGGTGGAGGAGCAATAGTGGCTTTCATATTTAATAACTCCTAAATCTCGCTCAACATGTGGCAATTGTTAGGTAGATTTGGGCTGCAATTAAAGAGGCACCCTTCATTCTCTTCAGCAACAATATAGGCTCTTAATCCGACTAAAACCATCATATTTTAAGAGCTGAGATCATCCTGAGGCAAATGGTATCAAACCTAACATGGATCTGTTTTTCATAGGGAGTTTAAAAGTTAAAGTTCACTTTCCTAAATATATTCCATTAAAGAGAAGCCTTTTCCAGTCTGAGCAGTCTTTTCCAGCACCCACATGTACCTATACCCTGCAAACAACGTTTGGGGGATGGAGGGGAGAGGATAAATACTGAAATTCCTTTGTCAAGTCCCTTTTTCTGTAGGAGCTTGAGTTGGAGCTCTAAATAGAAGCAAGGTGAGAGGGTTTTGTTGCCTGATTATAGATTTGACTGCAGATAAAAGTCCTATTTGTGTGACTCAGCCCTCGAAGTGCTCACAGGTCTGATGGGGATAACTGATAAAGGCTGTGAAAGACAGGAATAAACAGTGATAAAACAGCCCAGTGAACTTTGGCTTGAAACCAAAACACATACTTAATAAAACCTGCACAGCTGATGAGGAGTCAGTTTTGTTTCCTTTTGTGGTTCAGAGATGGCTGCAAATATCCACGAGGAATCAGGGCTGGGAGCTGGTGTGCTGTCACCGCAGGCTGGGGACAGGGCTGGCAGGTTGTGCTGGGGCTGGGTCAGGACAGCAGGCTCAGGGCTCCAGTTTTGCAGCTTTTGGGTTTAGAATTGATTTTTTTTTCAACTACAGCATCAGGAAATACCTGCCAGGAGACCACAGGCAGGTAGCAGGGCTGACAGCAAGGGTGATGCACATTCCACATAAATGCACCTATAGAAGGAAATTGTTTCCTTTCCAGTCTTAGCCATATTTCACATCCAAGTTCTTTTTCTCCTAGAGCATTACTTCAGGTGCCTTAAATTCCTGTTTTCCCATGATAACCCCCACTCCCTAATCAGCTGCTATTCCTGATGCCTTACTGTCTTCCCATTATCCTTTCTCCATTTTTTACAGACCTTACACTTCAAAGCAATTTCAGCAAAACATATGAGCCTGACTTAGAGCTTCATCTGTGCAAAGGTAAGAAAGCTGCTGTGACAGCAGCAGTGCCTTCCAGAGGATCTGTAGCAAGAGTTATCTATTAATATCCACTAGTCCTGCTGCTAAACCCCTATGTCCTCCTTTGAAAAGGTAATCCTGCATTGTAAAGGCTCAACAAATGAGAACACCAAGGGATTTCCCTCATTTATAATACCTGCAAATGACTTGAATGAAGATACCTCCACAAACTATCAAAGTTTGTGGAGGGCACAAAATTGGAGAGGGAACAAATAACGAGGAACAAGGGATTTCAATCCACTGGTTGCCTGGGCCAGTGAATGGAAAATTCAGTTTAATGTACAGAAACATAAAATAATAAGTCTGGGGCCAGCAAACCAGACAGAAGGATATTATATTGAATGGTGAAGCATCATATTGACCAGTGAAGGGATTTAAAGGTCAGTGCAGAAAAATCCTTGAAGCCTTAAACTTGGCATGCAGCTAAAATGAAAATAACTCCAGGAGAGCAGCACAGGAGTGGAGGCAAAGGGAAGGGGCACAGCTGCAGCAAAACAGCACCAGGGCTTTGCTCTAAGTGTCAGGAAACCACCTCCTCCCACGGGCTGTAAGATGCAGACACCCAAGTCCCCCATTCCCCACGTACCCCAGCTCCTGCCTCAGCACATCCCTCCAACAGACACAGAGGAAAAGGCAGCCCAAGGTGTTCACTTGTTACTAGGAGAGCTCCAAGGCTTAGTGATGCTCATCAGCAGGAATGTGGGATCCCAACCCCCCCTCCCTCTCTCATTTGCTCAGCTGTTTGTTCTTTGCTTTTGGCTCTGATGAGCAAGAAAAGCCAAAGAAGCCGAGCCCAGGGTCCCTGTGGGCACAGCAGGTTCACCTGTCTGAGCACAGAACAGCTGCCTGAGTCCTGCAGCCACTCAGGGACTGGGACCCCGTGTCTGTATCCATAGAATACCTGTCAGGGATACAGGGGAATACTGAGAGGTGGAAGAAAAGAAGCAAAGGTGATAAGGCAATTCATTTCCTTCCCCATCTCCCTAATGATCAGTCTCATTTAGATATTTTCCTTCTTGCCCTGCTGGAGTAATTCATGCCTGAAACCTCACATATTTCCTGCAAAAACATCAAGTGAAAGAAATTTTAAAATCTGCTCTGGTTGCATTTGAATTAATATCTTCCCCCATTCCTGCTCCTATCACTGCAAATACAAATAAACAGCTTTACTGTAAATACAGAGAAACTATCCTTTTTGCTGAGCTGGATGCTGATGAGCTGCAGGTAAAGGGCTCTGTAAACTCATTAATAATATCCATGGAGCATCCCAAACCTCATGAGTGATAACCTGGGGCATGGAAGGGAACATGTTGTTGTGCATGATGGAAAATCGTGAGCAAATTTAGAATCAGTCTGAAACATCAGTTTACACACACACACACACACACATACATACAGCCTCTAAAATGGATTTGTCAGAAGGCTCGGGGGTTTCTCAGTTCTTGGCTGCTCTGCAAGTGCCTTCCTTACCTCTGCCGGCTGCTCCTGAGTTAATTCTGGCTTTTCCCACCTGGGGGAGCAGCAGCGATTCAAAGCCAGGCTGCCAGCACTGGTCCTTCTTCCAGCAGAGTCCAGACAGGTAGGCGAGGATAAACACCCCGGGGTTGTGATGGACATCAGGAGGATGCGAGCACCGCCAGAAGTCCCCATTCCTCTCCCTCCTCTTCTGTCCCTCGGTAACCCATTCCCTTCCCCGCCCCTCCCCAGCTCCCCAAAACCTGCAGAGGACAGGGCAGGGAGGGGCAGTGGGGAGCAGGGTGGTGTGTGGCACAGGTGCCTGCTCTGGCCAGGCAGGACGAGGCTTTCAGCCAAGTGAGGATCTCACCAGGTCTGTGACATCTGGCAGTCACCAGCACTGCCTGTTCCTCCCCTCTGCCTCTGGCTGTTTCCTTTTATAAATGGATAGATAATCTGGATATATTCCAGCTGAATTAGTGTACAAGTGATGCTCAGAATGAACCTGAGGACAGAAAGACATTACTGACCTATTATGATGCCTGAAGCACAGACCTAGAATTGCTTCCACGTTCCGGGCCAGATGCCTCCCCTGGCTCTCTTCCAGCTCCCGTGGCAGGTGAGTCAGATGTCAGACCTGCTTTCTTGCCCTTCTCTCGTGCTTCCACAGGGGGAAAAGTGGAGGCACAGGCTCAAAGCAACAGCAAAACCCCGAAGAACTAAAGTTGCCATGGTTCCCAGCGCAGAGATTTGCCCAGAGCCAAGGTGGAGCCCTGGAGTAATCTCTGAGGTCTAGATTATCCCATGCACATTGCAGGAAAGTTTTAGTACATAACAATTGACGACCTGTCCATTTGAAATATCACAATTTCTTAAGGAATAAATTAGATTTTCATGTTGGCAATATATTTTGTGTTCAGAAGCAGAATGATTTGCATGCTGCATGAGCATCAAGGAGAAGAAAATGTTGTTCGCTGCCATAATATCCCAGCTTTGTCAGCTGCTTGATAACCTCTTTCTGCTACTCACCACACTTGAAACCTATGTATACCAGCTAAACTCATTTTTTCTTGTTCTTTTTTCTTGTGTTCCTCCTTCAGCAAAGGCTGATATCTTCAATCCTTTGCTACAGACCACTATTTTCCAAAACAGGCTTTAAAACAGGAATCAAGCAGCACAGAAAGGCTAAATACAGTCTTATGAATTCAACTTTCAGAGGTTTTCTAAAAGAATAGTCAGAAAAGAGGCGAATGCAGCTATTTTCTGTGCCTACTACTGATCCCATGAGGAGCTTAAAACCAGCCCTTAAGGTGCTTTATAGTCTTAAGAAACTCATTGCAATAGTAGAGCAGAGATGAGCAATTTCAGCTCCCACTCTTCCATTAGTGTATAAACTGTTAAAAGACAGGAAAAACTCCAATAATAAACATGAGTGAGCTTACTGCAGCTGTGCTTGTCAGCTCCAGACATTAGTGTGGCTAATTCCAATTGGGAACAGTTCCTGGGCTTGGTGATAAATTAATCCCAACTCCGATAGTACGGAAAGATTTCTGTATGCATAAGCTGAAAGAAAACTTCCCAAACTGCTTACAAAATCCTCTTTACAGTTACTTTGGTGACTACACTCCAAAATATTTAGTCTGTGTATCTTTTTTGGATACAGTGCAATCTATTTTTTTATTTTGATTTAATGATACTAGAATAGGATATGCTTCATCCAAAAGACAAAAAGTCTTATACACAGGCTTGCACTGAAACTGCAGAAGGAAGAAGTATAACCAGTGTGGGGTTATGTCTGTTTTCTTGGAGATACCCTGTTACTGCTTTGTAGGAAAAGAGCAGAGCCATTGAACGCTTCTGAGAACAACCTGAATTTTAGGTCACTTTGCTGTTTTTGGAAAAACAGCAAAGTCTGACTGCTAAAATGAGAAACCATAATGCCATTCACTGACTTTTTTTCTCCCATCCATGCTGTGTCAGTATTGGTCTGTAGGCAGAAAGACATGACCCAGAGGACAAGGAGAAGATCCACTGGCTGTATAAAAATCCCTCAGGGCAATGATTCAGCATGACCAATGCCTGGGAGAGATTCCATGACAAGGATGCTGAAGCAGCAGAGTCCTGGACAACTGGGCATCTCCTGCCAACTGCACCCTGCCCTCCACCATCCCCGGTTCTGTGCCTTCTCCCCAGTGCTCAAACTCACCACATTCATCCTGCAGTTGATTTTGGTTGCACTCCTGCAGGAGCTCTGGGTTTCAGGAAGCTTTTCACCTGGGCAGTTTCATCTCAGCCCCGATGAATAGCTTCATTCTGGAATAACAAATATATACAGAGGGAAGGCTGCTTGCCACAAGGATTCCTTTATGCTACAGCATGAATTGTTGGCCAGTGGCCATTTAGCATTGAAAGGCAAGAGCCACCTGTGTCAGGTGTGTTTAAAGTTCATATTGACTCCTGCCCACCAGTATTTGCATGATGGACAACATCACAGAAAGGTGCATTTAGTCATTAATTTCTGCCTGACATGGGGAACGGAAATGAAAAGGAGCCCTTTTCTTCCAGGCATAGCTTTTGTTTTCCAGTGTGATCAGTCAACTACCAGCTCTGAAACACCCAGCACGGGGCAAACCCAAGTCTAGAATGTTGGGGACATTTCAGGGTTCCCTCCTGCCCTGGCAGCCCACACCCCTTGGGATCCCAGTCCTGTGTGGTCCCCCACACCCTCCTCTCCGCCCCTTGCTGCCTCTGACCTTGCTGGATGTTAAGATCCAACCTCACACAATGAGGCTTCCTGGGAATGGACTGGAAAGCGAGCTGTGTGGGATATTTGTTATGGCCATGCCTTTCATGGAGAAAACTGTGACTTCTAGCAGGTTTTGTAGATTTTGTAACCTCAGCCAGCCTGCTACTGATTCCTTCATGAATTTTTACAGCTTTGGCTCCGTTTGGGAGCGGTAGAGTAGAGATCACAGTTTTTAATGGGTTTAAGTTATTAGTTACGTCTTACCAAAGGGTGTAACATTCTTTATGTTGTAAAATAAAGTCCGTTTGTCTTCTCTCCATTTCCCACAGCACACAGTGTTTAACACAGTGCCCCATTGTTGGGTTTCTCTCTGAAGTTGGCTGTGGGCAGTTTTGGGCCACCAACCACAGTGGCAACAATTGCTGTGGTGCTGGATATCATTGGGGTCCCAGCCACTAGGAAACCCTGAGGACACTCTTCCCATATGGGAATCCTCTTGAAAAAGGGGGCACCACAGGTGGGACAGTGCACGGCATGGCTCAGTCAGGAAGGCTGGAGGGATTTACAGAGGGGTTTGGAGCTGAGGGGGTATTTTTAAGGTTTCCTTTCTGTTCCCTAATGGGAAGATTTGGCAGAGGGAAATTTAGGATCTCTACCCGTACTGGTGTACATCTCCACTGGCCAAAACTTCCCTCTTCCACACACTTCTCAAGTGGGAAAATTTGCACTGTCTGGCTACAAACTTGGCAGTGCCTTTGTGCACATCATGGAGGGCAGAATTTGTTGGATTAGTACAAATACCATCTGTGGGCTTGGTTCAGACGAGCAGTGTTTGAGAAACAACCCATTTTGCTTATATAAGGACTAGAGACATAGCCAAAATCTGCAGCACATATCTGTTTTCTCAAACAATTACTGGTAAGAAGCCAATATTTGTTACTTTTCTCCAGAACAATGCATAAACTACAGCACAGAGACAACTGGCCACTCCATATGCTCATGTCAGGCCAGAAACCCGGTGGTTTAAATGACTTAGATCAATTTATCTTCCATTTAAAAATAAGAATAAGGAAGAAAGAGACATTTAAATTAAGTTTGCAACCACTTAGAATATGTTCCATTGGAGCACAGAGGTAAATCCAGCCCTTTTTCATAAAGATTGTGGATTTCTTTTATAACTGATACAGGTTTAGGATTTTTTTGTTGCTGTTGCATTTTTCCCGACCTAAAACGTCCTCCTCTGTCTAATAATAGTTTATCAGCTAAGCAGCAGCTCCTAAACCTTGTTTCTTTACACAGTAAAGGGAAGGGATTTTTCAGCCCTCCTACAACTTCTCCCCAACCATCACAAACACAAAAACAGGCCTTGCAAACAGCAAAGCTCAGAGATCTGTAGGGAAGGGACAATTTTATGGCTGTTGTCTGTCTGCAGAGAATCTTTAGGACCTGACTCTTTCACATCATCTGTCACTCGGAGACCGAAAAGAAACAAAAGAAACCAGGGTGACTTTCTCCCAAATCATTCCACACTGATCCTGCAAATATTTATTACGGGGCTTTGGTGGGATTATTCCCCTAAGCAGTCGGTCATCAGTCCCACTGACATTTTGGTGTGCATTTAGCACTGCACAGCTTGGCTTTTGCACGGTTTGTGTGAAATCTGGGGAGTTGTTCACCTACCTGGGGTTTCCATGTCCTGGATCAGGGCACCACGTGTTTCCAGAGCTGCCCCTTGCATTTGGAATGAATCCACCTAAATATTTACACGTATTTTGCTCCTATAGTAACAAGAATATTGCAGTGGTATGTCTGACATAAACGTGCTGCAATATCCTGCGTTGATTTAAATAGCACGGGAGGCACACGTGCTGTTCCTTCTCCACAAGCAAGGACGGGCTCGCAGGAAGCATCCCAGCGGCTTCCGACACTCGGGAAAAAATATGTGGAGGGGGGAAAAAAGCACGGGGAGGGGAAAAAATCGTTTTAAAAGGGGTTTTGTGAAGCTGCCAGAGTGGAAGAGCAGCCCCGATCCTGCGGCTCCCGGGGCCGCTGCCGGCAGGAGGCGGAGCGGGCGGGATGGAGCGGACTGGGGTGGACTGGGATGGAGCGCGATGGACTGGGATGGACTGGGATGGAGCGGGATGGAGAGGGATGAGGTGGATGGAGCGGGATGGACTGGGGTGGACTGGGATGGACTGGGATGGAGCGGGATGAGGTGGATGGAGAGGGATGGAGAGGGATGGAGCGGGTTGGAGCGGGATGGACTGAGATGGAGCGGGATGGACTGGGATGGAGCGGGATGGACTGGGACGGACTGGGATGGACTGGGATGGACTGGGATGGACTGGGATGGAGCGGGAGCCGGCGGGGAGCGGGAGCGCCCGGGATGTGCGGGATGAACGGGGCGATAAATCCGGGTCCCGCTCCGCCGCCGGAGCCAGGACCTGAGGAAGGGCAAAATTTAGAAAAATTATCAGTGATCCCGTGAGTTCCCTGACGTGCACTTTTCAGGAAAGCCGGGCTTTGCCCGAGGAGATCAGGAATTCCCCAGTTCCCTGAGTCCTGTCCTGATTTAAGTTAATTTGGAGTTTTACCCGGCGTTATTAACAGCACTTTTTGTTATGGATTTGAAGAAGAGAACTGTTATCCTCAATATTTCCAAGTTTACTTGGGTAAATCTTTTATCTCTGCTAAGGGGAGTTTTGCCTGGTAAAATCTTAGTTTTTGTGAAATTATGGCACAAAGCACAGTGGGAAGAGGGGAGAGGTATTTGAAGAAATGCCTCATTTCCCTGTGCAGACTCAGAGGGCTAAGATGGATGTTTGTCATAAGCTCGAGC
The DNA here is from genome assembly GCA_013399895.1 of Serilophus lunatus. Lineage (NCBI taxonomy): Eukaryota > Metazoa > Chordata > Aves > Passeriformes > Eurylaimidae > Serilophus > Serilophus lunatus. Next base: position 792,584 of record VXBA01005853.1, on the reverse strand, counting down.
AAACTCCACAAAAGTATTTAAGTTTACAGCAGTTAATTTGTGAATTTATTTCTGTTGTACCTTAGTCTCCTTCCTGACACAGTCATGGAATTGTTTGCAAACACTCTGGGGGAAAAAAACCACGAAGAAAATTTTTGGAATCATTTTTGCACGAAGAAATTAAACCAGCTTGAATTTCCAACAGCAAATGCCGAGAATTAATCCTGCACGGAGACCCTGACATTAAAAAAAATATATATAATTAATTCATTCAAGAAAATCACATTTTATGCTCACCAAAGAAAAAAATTCTGAAATAACCAATATTAAATTACTCACTGAGCTTTGATCCTACAGCCCTAACATGAGACCTGTCCTGCAGCACAGAATCGAGCCTATCATTCTCTGGGGGACTAAAACCCCTTACTTTTATATAGGTGGTTATAGATCTTGTTCCTACATAAAATTTCATGCTTTTATGAAAGTAAATTCCAAAGCAAATGTAACTCTTCAGAACCATCATTACCCAGGGTTTTATTGCCAGGCTTGTTAACTCTCTCAGTAAACATCAGGTCCAGCCACTCCTCTCCATCTCAACTCCTCTTCAGAGGCTGGTAAGATTTATTTGAAAATAATACTAGGATCACACTAAGTTACTCTCTCAAACTCTAGAAAACAAAAAAGTCCTCTGGTTTGGTGGCCTTACCTGGCATTTTACAGGTGTAAGGGAGAGCACCAAGAGCCCCACAGTTGCTTAACAAGGGCGATTTTTGGATTTGCCAGAAGATAATTGCTCCAGTAGCGAGCTGCCGTTAATCCCAGGCTGTGTTCTTGGTGCTGACCTGCAGCCCCGCTGTTTACACCAGTGGGATTTTTAGGGCCAAATTTTGCAGTTAATTGCTGCAGTCCAAATCTGGATCCCTGCCTCTCCCTCCCCAGGCGTGGAGCTCCTTTGGATTTGACGGCGGAACTGAGGGTCGATCCCGCGGCCGCTGAAACCCGCGGCCTCGTTGTGCAGAGAAACGCAGGAAAGACCCGGGCTAGGCCCTCTCCCAAATTTCCTATAAATAAATAATAAATGTGAGCAATTAGGGGCTCTGCTCGCTCCAAAGAGCAAGGGCTGCCTTATCTCTCTGCCTGCCGCAAGCCTTGGGACTGCTGAGCCTGGGTGGTATGAGGAGGTGTCACTGTGGAGGGGATTAATGCCCCTGTGAGCTACATTATGTCCTGTCAGGGATCTTTGCAAAAAGAGCAGGAGCTGGAAATGAAAGCTTTTAGCTTTAAGCCCCAAACTTGGGGCTATATAGTAAGATTAAAGCATCGGGGTTTTAATGTTTTCCCAGCAAGAAGTGAGAAAGCTCGATGCATTTAAAGGCGTTTTTTTTAAATATCCAGTTGAGTCCAGACACCGATTTGATGTCGGCGCTCACGGTGTTCCCCTCATACATTCCCTGAAGTGCTGCACCAGACTGGCAGCTGCTGAGTGAGAGGCTAAAAAACCTCAGCAAAAAGGAGGATGGACTGATGCTACAGACCCCAGGGGTCACAGCCTGAGGTACAGGCTCACCCAAGCCTAAGTCTTGCTGCAGATATCGAAGGCTACAGTTCTTCAGAGTGAACTGATTTATAAAAAGGCACTGCAGGAACACCAAACATCAAGGTCTCCGCTGGAGGAAAGCGTGGATTAAACTGCTTGGTCGCTGTGAAATGCAAAGAGAAACTGGTAGACAGTGAAGTGATGAAATAATTCATTAGAATGAGGGGGTTTAATAGCCCTGTGGAATTTCCTCGTTTGTTGGTGGATGTGTTTTAGTGTCCTCAGCTTTGCTGTCACCCACTGCAAACAGTGTGAACGTGGGAGGGTTTTGGTTGCAAATGATTTGTTGTACAAAATGCTAATTCTGCCCTGATTCCTGTATTTACAACCATGAGCTTGACCTCCACACAGAAAGCAGCACAGACAATACAGGTTGGCTTTTTCTTCAGCAAGTTTTTCACCTAAAAATCAGGCACATTTACCCTTACCTGTGCATGATGAAATAAGAAAATACGAAGAGAGAGCTTCAGCCTTTATTCCTCAACATCAACACAGCACAAAACTGTGTCAGTGAAGTGCTTTGGACCAGCTCTGGGGTTATTTAATGTTCAGAAAATGCAGCATTCAGGAAGAAAATAGCCATGATTTTAGGGGGCTCAGATTAGGTTCTTTTTTTCTAAGAGCAGTTGCTTTTCTCTAGAATGTATTCAGTACTAAATCTGCCATTGCAGAATTATAAAAAGTGCAATTACCAGCCATGCTGAAAGTACCTGGTAACTCTGGCAAGCTGAGATTTAATTTTTGTCATTAAGAGATAAAAGCACTTTTGGACAGAATGAAGCATACAGGTAAAAGCCAGAATATTGTATTCCAATTCTCAATTCAAGAAACTATTGTGGGAGCAAAGGACAGAAGTGCAGGCAATGATTTCCCCTTCTTAATGCTCTTTTATTTGCAGTATATGCATGCAGAATATATGCAGGCTTTTATTTTGTACTTAAAATTTAAGGCACCCCCAGGACACTGGTTTATAAAAAGGCAGAGAGGAATAATGAACCCAAAAACATAAAATAAAACTTTCTTTAAAAAAAAATTAAAAAAAGGAAAAAAGATAGAAATACTATTTTTCTAAAGGGAAACTAGATTTGTTAGTGGACATTGCATTTTAAATGTATGTGTTAAGAAGTTAAAACTGATGGAGACTGCATATAATAAAACCATGTTCCCCAGGTCAAAATAATAGTTTATTATTTTAACTCCCCCTGACAAGCAGACACAATGACTTAAAAAAAATTATTTATACAGGTAAAATACACAGAGTGATCTGATTATTAAGGCACACAGAATTTTCCACAGGTATATAATTTGATAACCTGTGATATATTTAGCAGGTTTTAAGGCTCATGTGCTCACAGCTATACATATCTGACTGTGCATTAGGTTTAATTATGGGTGCAAAACCAGCTCAGAAATGCTGGAGAAGTGATTGCCTGGAATTATTTCATCACTTCTCTATCAGAAATGGCTTGGTCTTGCTCCCTTTCATACTCCATTGACTTCAATGACAAGAGGACCAGCCAAAAATACAAAAACATTTGTGTTACAGACTACAGAAGTCCCTGGGAAAGGTTACCTGTGTTATTCTGTTGCTATTGCATGCAAGAGGTGCTTTTTTGCTCTGTAGGAAAATACAAGTCAGTAATTAAAACCAACAAACAAACCTTCTAACTTTACACAATATTTTTTATCACCAAAAATATGTAAAAATTCAATAAATGAATATTTACTTGAGAGGTTTAATTAAGAAAGCAGTTAAAGATGACCATGCTCCCAAGCCCTTTTTTGTTACTAATATTTATTTTTCTCTAAGAGAAACCTTTACTTTCCAATGGTTTATCTTGTGGAAAATCACTGCCTTAAATTAATTTTCTTTTCATCAGGTGCAATTTAAACCACTGAATATACTGTTGTACAACGATGTTCTCTGTGTTATTTCAGAAATAAATAGCTGTTGCCTTGGGTTTGAGTATTTTTTTAAGGACCAGTTTCAAGAGAGGAAGGAGATTTATTTGAAGAGAAATTTTTCTCCTCAGAGAAAACTGTTTGAAAAGCCACACACACACATTGAGTCTTTGTCTGTCACAGCATCTCAGACTTGCTGAAGGAGTTTAATAATCTGAAAGGAGGAGAGTGTAAAACTTAAAGATGCTTTAAATATGTACCCCAGCCAGGTTGTTCCAAGGCTGTTTTGCACCAAAATCAGAAATTTAGGGCAGTTATTTGTTATTTTTAAACGTGCTGGACAAAGATACTGAGTTTATCTCTCTTGTTATTTTTTAATTATTATTTTTTTAATTATAGCAGTAGTGACATTTCAGCCTGATTTTTGCCATAAAGGGCACCTGGTGACTGAGAAAACCTGAAGTGGTTTGAGCTCCTGCTTCTCTGCAGGATCAGGAGGTTTAATGAGCTCTCTGATCCTGTTGCTACTCTCTCAAGTGAGTGACTTTGGAGATACTGAAAGTATCAGTCAAATTAAAAATTAACTCCAGCCTTTTGGAATGATCTTGGATATGAATCTGAAGTCTGCACAATTTTCTTTAAAAAATAAGGAATAAGAGGGAATTAGGGAACACTGGGAGAGTGCAGCCATTTAAAAGCAAATAGAGGCAAAACCAGCACATCTCAGCACAAATTATATCAAGAACTTATAAAAATTTAACAGGGAGTGCTGTCCCTTCTGGAAGTTTTTAAGCTGTTCCATAGCAGTGTAGTAGTTTATATCCCTGCAATGCAATTTTTAAATCAACTGCAGGATTTTATAGAAAACTGACTTCAACTCTCTTAAAACCTGTAGGGAGGCTTCCCTGGGCATTCCAAAGGACCTTCCATAGGCAAGACTTTGGCTGGGGACAGGGTTTATTTTTTGAATCTGACAAACCCTTGGTTACCCATGAATTGCTTTGTGGGGTAATCCTATTAAATTGCTCTGGGAAGGGTCAGTCCTGCAGGTACAGCCTGGAATTGTGCCCAGGGTCAGCACATAATGCTCCTTATGCAGATCTGGACCATTTATTGACACTTTTAAAACAACCCCAGAAGGGTCACACATAAAACTGGAGAAACCCATTTAAGGAACCAACTTGCTTCCTTTGGAAACAAATAAGAGCTGGAGCGTGTGGAGTCAGGAAACTAGAGCTGGCTGTCAAAATTGGGCACACAAAAGACATGTCAGTGTGGCATTTCCTACCTCGTGAAGCCACTTTCCCCTCAGTGCAGCTCCACAAATACAATAGTGCATTGATTGAATCTCAACTTCACCAGACTTCAATAAATTCTGGAAGTGCATGAAATTAAAATTGAAGCGAGGGACACGCAGAGTGTTAGTCCTTCTCAAAATAATAATTTAATAACTCTCCAAAATCTGTAGTGGTTTAGGAAAGGCAACCCAGATGGGAACATATAAAATAAAGCTATAAAGTTTATTTCAAATGTATTTTAATAATTGTTAAATATTTACATTTAATAAGCACTAGGTTTTATTGCAAGAGAGATGTAATTACACTTATCATTCATGGAAAAATGGAGTTTTAATAGCCTGTACATTGATTTCCTAAGATGAAATCCTGTCCCAAAAATATGTTGCTTGCTCTCCCTTGGGAATCTGTTCCATATGTGAATGCAAAACAGATGAGGATTTTTTTTTTATCAGTGCACAAACTATATCAATTTTATTTCTCGTTGTCTCTGTACATTTAACATAAATCTTTACCTCTGATATTTTGCATATCAGAAGCACCTTTTCAGGCTTTTACAATGGTCCCTTGGACTCCCACAAAGCTCATTTGGTCAGTAAATGGATTAGTGAGGAACAGAGTGGACTCATGTCAGGAATAGTTTTATTCTCACTCTCTTGCAAGGGTGGCCATGGTTTTGGTCCCCTTAAGTCAAATTTTGCAGTCAGGGAACAACCTTGTTGAGAATGATATGAACTAAAACAATCATACCAAAAAGGGTCTGTTTTTTTAATGCAAATGTGTGTCTTCCACCACTGTGTGTCCCAAGCTCTTGTGTAAGCCAAAATCCTCATCCTTTAACCCTGCCAGAATCAAGTTGAGGCACAGAAATTCAATGCATTTGAACATATTAATTATATTAATATCAGAAATACCTAAGTTTGTATCTGCAAACAGATTATTCGCCATTGCACAATTTTATGCACACGGAGGATGCCTCTGGATCTTGGCTGTATCCAGCATTTTTGGATACCTACAGAACATCTCTTTACTAAAGCTGGTCATAACTCCTGCCACAAGGTAATGATACACCTGAGCATAACACCAGGCAGGTAAATACTGGAGCCTGGCACTTCTGCTGGTTGTAAGGTACCATCATTTGGAAATATTAAATCAAATAGACTCGTGCTCACTCCTAAATGAAGGTTAATTGTCCCTGTAGCCATCACTGACATGTGCAAGCTATTACAGCCTTGTTCTGTCCATATTCCAAAAGAGGCTGTTGCAGAGAATTGAGGAACTGCTGCCAGGAAATGTCCTTCTCTAAATGACATAATTAGAGTCTGTGGGAGCCCAGTGAAAGCAGATTAGGGGCATCACTGCTGTTCTTGATGCAAGAAACCATTCAAAGCACATAAGCAAATACTTAGACTATGAGGATGATTTAATATTGATTTGACTCTGATATCTGAGACTCCGTGGAAGGCAGGTACAGAACACTGGAAGGAAAACAAAGTATTGAGTTCACATTTTGTATTAGCTAAAAAATGAGGTGTTTTCATTGACCTCACTGACCAGAAATCAAAAAATCAGACCATTATCCGAATTAAAGCTTTAGGCTTGACTAATTAAAATTGCTGGACTGTCTGATGAAATTAAATGTTGGATAGTTAAATAAACTCAAAACTGCACTTTCTGTTTTATTTGGGTGTTCTTGATTTCTCTTGAAATTACCCAACAGTTGGGTACAGCCACAGATAAAGTGAATCCCAGATGTGCCACTTGAGCCAAGCCTACACCTCCAGCCATGCTTCCAGGAGGGAGATGCTTTTCCCCTCCTTCTCCTACCTGGTCCTCAGCTCTGCAAATGGTTTAGATAATGGAAGAACATAACAAGTGGCCAAGGGGAGAGTTTAGTCATGGAAACACATCCTTGTCTTCCCTGCTAGCATTAAGGCACGGAGATTTTACCAAACTATTCTTTTGGACATTTATTATTAAGGTAAGAAATATTCATCTTCTTCATGAGATGATGGGTAGGCTTTGAGGTGGTGTGATTCACTGCTCCATGGAAACCAAGACATCTGCAGAAATCAGGCACTTTATTAACTCTGCTTTCAGATGCAGAGTCATTAACTCCCATGGGAGCTGTTTCCTTGACCATGGGGTAACTTTTTTAAGGATTTACAGCACCAGGATTCACAATTCAATTGGAGCATCTAACTTTCCCTCTTGGCTTCTGTGAATGACTCATTATGTGCTGTTCCTCCCACTCAGGACTTCACATCTTATTATTCAGGCACCTTAGTGCCTTTTGCATTTCCCCTTTGGACTTTTTACTGAATGTGACAGTATGAGAAATTAAGATGTGCAGCTGTGGCACAATTCTCCACCCTTTCTGTCTGCTTTCATCATGAACACAAGTGAACACAAGTTCTGATTTGGCTTTTGGATGATCCATTGATACAGAAGCCTTTTAAAATATGGTTTGTTCTTGTTCTAAATGAGCATTAGTGCACAGTGAAAGATGAATCTACATAAAAGTAGATGACAGCAATGGTAGGAAAGTCTTTGGCAGAGTGTAAGACACAGGATAATTTTGCAGGCTTGTTTGTCTGGCTCTTTTGGTTATATTGTGGGCAGATGAGTTCAGAGGATGGCTGAGCTCCTTGGAACAGCCCATGCAGGGCTGACACAGCAACACTCAGCCCTTGGGATGCTCTCATGAGCTTGGAGGACTCAGTCTGCAGCTTTAGTGCCACACAGGTATCACATTTGCCTCTGCACATCCCTGGTTCTCTCCTTTGCCCCAAATCCTGTGTTATTCTGCAACATGCCCATCCTCATCCCAAGCCTTTCACCAGCCTTCCTGAAGCCACTGCAGCCAGTCAGCACCTTTCCCAGGAATAGCTCAAGGTGCTCAGCACCAGCATTTGGCCGCTGAAGTTAGAGTTGTGCTGCTGCCTGGCCCGTCCCCTACACCCTGTGGCACACCAGAACACAACTTACTGATGCCACTGTCCCAGGAGGGGGCTAAACACCCTCTCTGCTGGGTAAGGTGGGTTTGGAAGCCCCTGCACAGGTGTGTCACAGAGTTTGGTGTCCAAAGGCTCCAATTCCTGGTTTCCTGTATGTTTTGCTCCTGAAGCCACTTACCACCCCAACTGAAGAACTGGTTTGACTCTTTAACAATTGTATTTCTTCCCATTGGCTACAGAGGAAGAGCAATGCATGGATCCATGAGAACAGCAGACCTGATACCTCTCTCATCTTTCATATTCTTTCTTCTCTTCTCCCAAGGCTGAGAGCAGAGTGCAGCATTTCTACATTCTGCCCCAAACCACTGTTTGATGTAAGGACAGAAATGGAGCAGCCTCACAGAAGAGCAGTAAAGCTTTTTTCCTTCCTGCAAGCTCCACCATAAGCTCCCACTCCTCTGGTCTCCAAGGCTTAGAAACAAATCCCTTCCCCTGAGGAAGGTGCTCAAATATCGATCAAAGTCCACCAATAACCAGCAGTATTTTTCCTTATCTACAAACCACTACTCTACTTAAATAGACTGTCTTGGATAAGTAATAACCCTCTCCCATAGGCCCAAGGGAAGAACATCTTCTACAACTGTGCAGTGCAGGTGCAGCAGCAGCTCTGATCCAGGCACACAGAGCCACAGCAAGGGGCCAAGGAGGTTCTTTCCCCTGGGAATTCTGCCTTTCCCTTGCATCTTCAGCATACCCCTGGATGCAAGCCATGTTCCTGCAGCTTCTTCACCTTGATTTTACAAGAGGAGGGAAATGGAAAAGCAGCTGTAATATCCTTGGCAGAAGCTGTTTTACAGTAGCTCAGAAATTGCAGTATCTCAGCGAGATGGCTGAACCCTTTTGCTATTGCTCTGGCAGCAGCCAAGCTAAATTCTCCCGGGGTTTAGCTGATGTTTCCTCCTGAACAGCATCAGCTGAGTGGATGGGGAACCACAGGACACATATGGACCTTCCTAGAAGTCCTTTGACCACTCAGGGGAGCAAACAGCAGGTCCCATAACTAGAGATCCAGTGTCTACACCACTTCAGATTTTAAGGGATGCCACCAAGTGCTGACAAGATCTGGTTGGAGAATCCAAGCTCTGTTCAGCAAAGGGCATTTCAATGACCTGTTATGCTCCAACTTGGCTCCCTGGCATTTTCAGATTCCTGCCAGGCTGAAGCAATGAGTTGCATGTGTGCTTTGTATGCACTGAAATTACTTCAGTGATTTCAGTGAAGCAGGATGGAACCAGCAGTGCTAAAAACAGAAAAAGAAGGCACAAAATAATACCCAGTGCATCCTTCAAAGCACCCTAATTCCTTCTTTTTCTCCACAGCTCCCATGGTACAACACTCCCAGGACATTTCTGTCTCTCTCAGTCTCCAGACTGGTTTGTTTGGCTGATTTCCATCCCTACCATATGCCATCCATTTTAATTGAATACAGCAGAGTATCAGTGGCTTATCTGATACAGAGTTTTTTGACACTGAAAGCACTGGAATAGATTTGTTGTGCAGGAATATTCTCATTCCTCATTCCTTGGTCAGGTTTGGGAAGTTGGAAGGATAATGCAGCAGAAATGAAGGAAATGTGCAGCAAAAATAAAATAACAGATAATTCAAGCAGAAACCACTTCATATAGCAACCTTAAGTCATAAAGAAGAATAATATTTACCACTTAGAAAAATGCAGTTCTAGTAAGAAGAGGCTGATTTTCAAACCTGTCAGAGTTTCTGAGAAGAGTTTCTATGAGACACAAGCTACTTTATTTCACTTTGATAATAGAGTCAGTTGATAGCCTTAACAGATGCTATTTTATGTTTCACTTCACTTTGCCCTTAGACAAAGTTAGAAAATTCTGAAGGATGCTCTGCAGAGAGAGTCCTTCAGATGGTGGCATTGGGAGCTTAACCAGAGTCTGTTTGCTCAGGTAGGCAAAGCTGATGTTGGCTTGAGCACTTCACAGACCCAAGCAGGACCTCACATAGAGTAACAGCTCAACATTAATTCAGCCTCACTGTAATGGTGATGGGTGCATTTGAGTCAAACCTTCACTAAAGCAGGGGGCTGTGGTGCAGGCACTGGCAGACCTTGCAGAAAGAGCAGAGCTGTGTCTGCTGTACTCTGCATCTGCAACTTTTACTGAGGGTTTTTTTTTTTATTTTCAATTTCTGTGATATTTATTGTTCTTGTGAGACGTGTTCAAAGCAGCGAATCAAAATATCCTTTTCTGGGGAAGTAAATCTCCCAGAGCTTAATTCATCATTTTGAAGTAATACAAAGCTTAAATTTGTCTTTGCTGGAGCTGCATACTTAGTATTCAAGCATAAATAAAGAAAATATAAATAAAGCAGTCCTGAATCTATTTCACTGTGTTATTAAAATTCCATTGTTTGTTCTGCGGGAAAAGACCTCCCAAAATGACAGTGGTAATCTGGGCAAAAAGCAGATTGTTGCCAAAGGGTTCAGCTCTTAAAGGGGGGAAGCATTTTAAAAACTGCCAAGGAAAATATTTTCATTCATGAGTTCACCCAGCCTAAACATGCATCTAATCCTCCCAAACTGACAGTTCAAAAAGGCAACCACAGCTGAGACAGGCAAAGTGTTCAGTTCAAAGGCAAAAAAAAAAAAAGGACCTGGGGATTATTAGCATTATCACTTTATCACGAAATGACCATCGGCTCTGGAAGTGCAGAGCTCCACCTCCCCTTCCCAAACCCCGGCACTCGGTCCCCATCACGCTCCTGAAAGGGCAGCAAAGCCTTCCTTGGTGATTCACCACAGTGAGGAGAGTCTGCAGAGGGGCTGGGACTTGCTCCCTTTTGCAAATTTAAAGGTTGACACAAATGGAAGCAAAGTGCCCTGAATCTGCGGAACAGGAGTAAGTCAGGAATCAAAAATGGTGCCCCTGGTCCAGCACACCCTTTTCCTCAAATATCCATTGCACAGACTGGAAAAAAAAGTCATACTTACTATATACATAAATCTTAGTGTATTTAGCAAAAAAAAATCCTCATCTCTCTCTCTGTTTTACACTATTAGTTTAGAGATTAATAAATGTCTTGCCCAAGGCTGCAAGGAGCAACAGTAGCAGGGCTGGGGAGAGAATAACCAAACCTTTAAAAAAAAAAAAGATAGAGCAACTTTAAAGTGGGAGTCCCTTGGAAACATGAACCTTCCCAGGAAGTCAAGGAGGTACCTCTCTTTTGCTTGGTTGGTGTTTTTTTGGAGGATTGGTTTTGGTTTTTCTCTTTCTTCCCTCACTACTCAGCCTTGCTAGCCTGGTGTGAAACCATCAGCCCTCCCATCAGCCAGTCTGTGTCTCATTCATTTTCCTGGTATCAGACCTGAGGTCCGGTCAGCCAAACATGAAACAGCGCCTGAGTTCCCACAAATTCTGCAAAAATAGGCATAAAAATCTTCACAACATGAGGAAAAACAGTTATGAGGCCAGTTATGTTCTAAGCCACCAAAATATCTGCATGAGAAATTACTGAGTAGAGGGGGAAAAAAGAACATTTAGAGTTAGGTACAGATCAATCCAACCAAGAGAGGCAAAAACTGACTTCAGAAGCCTCATTGTCCTGCCAAGGATGTCAAATGCTCTTGGGCAGCTCCAGCCTGTAAGCAGTGAGTGCAAGTAAAACTCTGCCAAGGCTTCCTTTGGGAAGCACCAACTCCCAGAAGGACAAGCACCAACATTATCTCACCAAGATCTCTCCCAGAGGTATCTAGTACTGAGCAGTGTTTGTGGGATCCTTGATTGTCATGGGAGGCTCTCAGCACACACACACACACACACACACACACACACACACACACACACTCAGCTTGTGGCTGGAGCAAGCTGAAGAGCATCACCCAGTTTACCAGGAAAACAATCCTCTGTAACAGCAAAATGACATCCAAGGTGCTACTGCTAAGCAGGCATGCACAAAATACACACATTGCTCCCCAGCTCAACACCTTAAGCCTCTTATTTAGCAACTGCTTGGGGGTTTTACCCTATTTGCAAGTTAATTCAGATGACAGCAGGATTAGCCACTGTAGAGCTCCTTAAACTCAGGATGGTCGAATGCTTGGCAGGATTCCTGTTCTCAGCAGCCACACTTGATACAGGTGAATGCTATTTTGACTGCCTTTGTGCTTTAACTGTATATTATGATTGTATCAGATTATCTGTTGCCCAAGACGAGTTGTAACAAGGGAATATTGAGACAAACAAGCCACATAACACCACCAAAGTGTGGCGGGATCTGGTAAATTCTGGGGCAAGCTTATGGTGAAGAGCTGCCACAGGATAAAGAGATGGGAATCCAGCATCACCTGTTGGAACCTGGGGCTGGATTCAAGTCACATCAGTATAGAGCTTCTAAACTAAGCTCAGTGTTCTTATATTAATTTTATCTTCCTTCGTGTCTTTGTGGTTATTAGCATTTGGCAAATTGAATTTCACTAGACAGTATTTTCAAACAATATGGACAAGCAGATTTCCTATGTTTTAGGGGAAAAAAAGTGCAGTAAATGAGAAATGTTTCTTCCTTCATGTTCTTTGAATAGCTCTCTAGCATTGTACAGAAGATCAGAGCTGTCTATTCACAGCTTTGAAGAGGCTCAGATGAAGAGCAGTACATCTATAAACTGGAACCCCATAGGACTGGCTGGGATTCCAAAGATTTCCTATTAATTCTCTATTAATTTATGTCAATTGCTTGGTTTCTCTGAGCCTCAGACTCCCACTGTAACCTTTTTCGGTTTAAATTACTAACTGCAGAGCAGAAACAACCTCTCCTGTTATATTTAGGGATTGCACAGACAGCAGGATTTCACATGGGCCCCTCAATGTAGCTATAACACAACTCTTAATAATTGCAATGTGACACAATTAAATAATCTGTGAATATATTTTCTGTCAAACCTGATTTTAGTGCCTGTTAAATTTCACAAGACAGCGAAACAACCCCAAACTGTGTTCCTATCTCTCCTTTCCATACATCACTGCTCTTGCCAACAAGCAGCAGGATAACATGGACATCCTTTGTACTGGGTGTCCAGTGCATTCAGGATCCAGCCACAGTGCAACAGACCTTGGGGGGATCACAGGTTTGAGGACAAGTGCCAAGTCCTTCTCAGATCCTTTGGCAAACCTGGCCCTCACACCTACACATGAGAATCCAATTCATTTCAAAGAAATTGGGGTAATTTTTTCCTTCCCTTTCCATGTCTCCACTTTCCTAACCTGGCAAGATGTTTTGGCGAGAGCAGAGATAACCAGAGAGGCACAAGAAATATTGAAATGGACAGTTGTGTCCAGTGCCACCCTAAAAAAGGGTTGTGCCTCCCAAATTACAAAAGGACATTCAGCATCTGAATACTCTTGGTGTGTCTCTGTAACCTTATGGAGTATGCAGTCACTTCAAGGACTCGTTACTCACTCAGACTCTGCAGCAGTCATTAATGTTTAGAGCTGAGATGGGAATTGAGTGCTGGCAATAGAGCACAAGATAATTGTGAGAGCTGCTGCTGGAAGCACGTCCAGATCATGACTCCAACTGGCCACCAGGCCCACCTCATCACAAAAGCATGCTGAAATCTAGGAACCTCTCAGAGCAAAGGCTTTGGGCAGTTTGCATTTTCCCACATGTAACTGGTGAGGTCATTTATCATCTGCACATTAAAAGGTGCTGCAGTGGCTCCCAGGTTGCTCAGACTCACCTTCACACAGGCACTGCAGAGGGGGTCTCCTCTCAAAATCCACTTGGTGTTTGAGGACTTCCTGCAGTGTTTTGGCTGCTGATTCAGCCAGGCCATGGCTCAGCCAGCCTGTTGTACTAGTTTCTGCCGTGATTGAAGACAGTGACAGATGAAAATGCCATTTCCATAACTCTCAGGTCGCTGGTGCTGCTGTGGTTGGCATTGGCACCCTTGGGAATGGACCAGGATCACCCATCCCCACGCAGCACATTGAGGATGGAAACACTTGGGATCACTGATGCCCTCTGATGTCTCTCAGGATTTAGGGCTGAAAATGGAACAGCAAGTTCTGGGCATATTTATAAAAGCCTCCTAACTCCAAAGCTCCTTCTTGGTCTCCTGTCATGGCTTTGGTGATGGTGTGAGATCTGAAGGCCATTTTCCAAGAATTGGAGAAGGCAATAGACTGTGATTTTTACTGTGGTGATTTATTTCAATTCACAGACAGAAACTGCTCCCATAACTCAAAAGAAATTGCAAAGAGGGGAAAACGAGGTGTGCTTTTTTATGCACACAAAATGGAAAGAAATAAAAGACGCTCTGTTTTCTGAATCACGATCCAAAAGAGTGGGTTGATTATTTTCAAGGTTTTTATGGGGTTTGGGTTTTGGATTCTATTCATTAAAAGTACACAAATGCTTCTGAGAATGACATATTTTTCCCCATTAGAAAAAAAAATAATTAAAAATTTAGATGAGTTGCAGATGCAAGAAAGTAACTGGATGGGAGATGACAGCAGGCCAAAGTCAGCTTGGCTCATTCCACTCTCCAGCCTGGCATGTCCCCTTGCCTCACAACTATAGACCTCAAACTGGAGTGGACAAATTCCCTCACAAAACTACCATCATCCTCACTTGTACTACACAGAAAACGTGGATAACGCTGCTGGGGCTGGTCAGGACATCGAGGCTGGACTGCAGAGCTGGACACACCCCAAAGAGCCTCCCTCAAACCTCTTTTCAGGGTGTTGCAGGACATGGTCAGTCTTTCCCCTGCATCGAGGTACAAACAAGTCTGGTTAGTTTTTCCCTGCTTTTAAAGGATCACATACAGTAATGAATAAAATGCTCAGCAACGTACAAGACCTCCTGCTAAGCAGGAGTCTGTAGGCTGGGCTATTAAAATAAATGAGAAATCACCATTGGTCACAGCATGAGCAGGATTTGCCCAGGTCTGAATGACATGAAGAAAAATGGAGATAAAATACAGTTGTGTATATTAAAGTGAGGCTGCTTAAACAGTGATTTTCCTGGGGATGCTTATTCAGTCCTTTACTTACTAAAAACTGTTTTTCTTCTCTCACAGGATGAGTACAGGTTGAGGCAATTTACATCAAACTCCTTCCCCAAACCTGACACTGGTAATTATTCCAAATTACAAGATTTGACAGGAGCCTGAAGAAGTGGCACTTAACTCCACTATAGCATTATGTCTTTTTTTTTCCTTTCTTAATCCCCTTCCTAAAAGCAGAAAAAGGATATGGCACTCCTGGTTAAAATGAGTGACTGAAAATATAAAGATAAATATAAAAACATAGCTGCCATTATCATTTGACTCTGCTTGCAAGCAGGACTGGAGTTGTGGATTGGACTTCACTAAGGGTCCCTCAGAGGCTTCTCTGCTCAGCCTCTGCCCGTGGTCTGGACAGATTATGGAGATGCTGAGTCCTGCAGGCAGCCCAAACTTCCTGGCAAATTTGAAGATGGAGTTGAGTCATTCATCTTTATTTCTACAGTACCAGATTTGCAGCTCAGAAACAAGTTTTTGTCTTCATTATGGTCATGCCCATGTGCTGAAAGACAAGTCAGCAGGGAATATTGAACAGAGAGTTGGAACTCAGTGGAAAAAAAGAGATTTATGACATTTGGAAGAAGGGGAAGAAAACTGAGGAGGACTACAAGGAACTCATGAGGTTATACAGGGAAAAAACTAGAAGGGCCAAAGCACAACAAGAACTTAATCTGGCTACTGCTGTAAAAGACAATCAAAAATGTTTCTGTAAATTCATTCACAACAAAAGGACGATCCAGGTGGAGCAGTGCCAGCATAACTCCTGCCAAGTGGACGTGCTTCAGTTTGAGCCCAGCTCCCAAAATCCGTGTTCAGGAGCTGATGGGACCCCCCAGCTGGCAGCGAGTCTCCATCCATCCACCCATGGTGGGGTGTTCTGGGAAGGGCTGGGATTGCTCAGCCCTTTCCAGGGCCTTCAAGGCAAGGGCTCATTCCAGCACCCCTGGCTTTTCTACTGGAGCCCCACAATTCTGGGGTACTATTACAGCAGCAAATTGGCCCATTAAGCCTCAGGAATAATGAGTGCTGTTGGTAATTACCTCTAATCCACTAATGAGCTATTGTTTGCTTCCAGCATTAAGTGTAAGCTTAATGATGTGAAATAAAAAAGCTCCAAGTAGGCTTGCCCCAAAACTCCTAAACCAACTTAATTGAACAGATGCTTGCTTAGCACCTGCATTGTCATGCTGATTCATAGAGAATTGTTTTAATTGCAAGATGATCCTCGGTGGGTCGTGTTTCCTTCACCTTAGGGTAGGTTCAGAAGTCAGAAAGTAGGAATTGATTCATTTGGTGGCATTAGTATGAAGGTTTAGCACATGCAATGTGGCTTTTCATCTAAGCTGGCCATGATGATAAGGACCAAGAGCAGAGCAAAAGCTCTGCAGCAATAATAGGAGAACATTAAAATCCCCTAATAGGAACTGCAAAATTGAAACCAAGTGTTGTACAACTTAATTTCTGTCCTGTATGAATTATATACTTATTAGGTAAAAGAAATGCTAAATTAAATGTATAAATTATTACAACAGCCCGTGTGTAAAACAAAGTTGTGCTTTGTGAACTTCTGAATGCCAAGACTGATGGTTTTCATGACTTCCCCAAGATCTTGCAGATTTGGCCAGAGCTGCTATTTTTGCAAAATTTAGTCAGTGAATTTATTACTTACACAACAAAATCAGTGCAGTTCATTATCAACATAAGAACTGCAAACATGTTACGAATTAGGTGAAAACAGCTTTTCCTAGAAAGATGAGGCATTTACACAGTTTAAACATGACCTTTTCTTGTGGAAAACCACAACAAATTCAAGGTCAAAAATTCAGTATTCCTTGTTCTGCCCCAAACTGCTAAAAATTATTCTATCAACACAGGCAAGAGGACACTTTGCTTCCTCTCCCCTAATTTATATACATCAAAACTGAAGACCGCAATTTTCCTTCAAATACTGTGCTATTGAGGATATTGCTCTTGAATAAAGTGTTCATGTTTTTATCTGCAGCAATTCCTTAACTGTCAGCAGCAGTGAAAGATGGTGAAATGTGAAAAGGAAGGAAAAACCTGCATAAAATAACCAGGATTTATACCTTTAAGGAGTGTCAAAGGACATCAGGCAGACACTGCCATGGTGTCCCTTGAAGTCATCTTTGCACCCTCTCTGTCACTAGATTTCTTATTTTAGGTGTTAGTGGTTGAAATACATTTTTTTCTTCTTTGCATTAAAAAAAAAATAAACAAAATTTGTGTGCAGGATAACTCAGAGGGCTGCTGTGGTTGAGATTAAAATACTTTTGGGGGTCATTGCATGACCATTACCCCAACTTGATACAGCACAAGGTTTCTTATAAAGCATCATTCATGCAATAAGCTGAATGCACAGGCTTTCCTCTTCACCATGGGTTTGGAAACACAAAATAACAATTACAAATCTTCTTGAGCATCCTAGAGAGAATACTTACATTAGGCACCCAAATAACAGTTCATATTCTTCAGGGCCAGCATTTATTCAAAATTCTACAAAACACTTGTTGACACAAGTGTTAAAATCTGCACTATTAAAATCAGAATTCAAATGCCTTGATATCCTGTTACATTTATAATTTCTTGGTGAATGGTCAATCAGAACAGCATAGTACCATCATAATTCTTTCTATTTTCCCCACAATTTCCTGTCCAGGTACTTTTCACCAAACCAGACAGGAGGAAGGGTTTTGGCTGTTGCTATTGTCATCTTTCAAGAATAATTAACAAGAAAAAAAGGAGTTGTTCCTGACAGAAATGCAGGCTAGAAATAAGAGGTTAGCAAGTGAGTACCCAGCTCATAAATTGGCATTTTCTTAAAGAGGATTTTAAGCTGACTAAGAGCTGTGTGAAACAGGAAAAATTCTACTGCTTGCACTTTTTGAATCACTTGATGACAAGTCTCTCTGACCTCACCACAGTCTGATCTATCAACTTCCTTCAGGGATCCTGGAGTCAATTCCTATATCAAGAATTGCTGATAAATAATTTAAAATTATGTGAAATAAGAAATTTGAGGGCAGCAAGGCACGAAAGAGAACCAATATTTCAGAAATTGTGCTCCTGTCATAGAAAGGGCTTTGCATGGAGGGAGAGAGGGAGAGCTGCTCTCCACAAACATCCCTTCTGGGAGCCTTTCTGGCTCAGCTCTCACCTCTCCCCTGCCCCAGGGCAGGATCCCACCACTTAAAACCCGACATCAGACTTCAGAGCCCTCAGAACTTCACTGGAAAACCAATTCACATATCCCTCTTCCTTAAATTCCTACCAAATCCCCAGCTAAGTGCCAAATATCACGGGGTTGAAAATTTCGCCCAAATGCTGTTTAAATGTCAAATTTTGATGCAAAATTTATCCTGCAGTTGTGGATCCTCCTCTTCTCATTCAAAAACTCCATGCTGCAATAAATCTGCCTTGTAGGGGATAATTTATATCTAAGTAAATGATTTCCATTTTTTATTTATTATATAAATGTTTAGATTGCACCGTTCTCCCTTTTCTGGAGGTTCTGAATCTACATTCAGGGAACAGCAATCTCAGTCACACATTTTCAGGTATTCTGCTTTCACTGTTCTTGCCAAGCCAGTCCTGGGTGAACACCTTTTGGGTCATACATACATCCCACGGCCCACAGACATCATTGCAACAGAATCTAAGCTTGTATTACGGAGTTTGAAAAGCAGAGGAAGCAGAATATTGAATTTTGCATGTAAGCTGCTGAAGGTTATGAATTCTGTTTGTAGCAAAATGCTCTAGGATGGGGTTTAGGTGTGGACTAGTGTGGCAATGCTCTGCATCCCAAGACAGAACTAACACTGTGGGAGATATTCTTTGTGGTCTGATGTGAAGCCTTTTAATAAGACTGTTCCTACACCTAAAGGCAGTTTTTCTCATGCATATTCCTTACCACACTCTTTGCTTTGGCCACAAGTCCCCCAAACTGTGGGTCTCCTCTGGACCCCATTGGATGCAGTTCCTGCAGTGTTAGACCCTCATTCCCTACAATGGGCTTTTCCATGACTCTGGCCAGTCATCCCAGCACGTGACTCTTTGAGTCATAACAAAAAGGTTGTTTCCTCAGACAACAGATCACAACCTCATTTTCCCTTTCTGAGGAGATTTCCCAACTAATAACACTTAACTATGAACAGAAAATTGTATGGGATTATCAAGGATTTTTAATTCATTAATTTGGATACATTTTATGTGCAGAATCACCACGTGTTCAGGCCAAGGCCGAGCTAGAACCACACAAATATTACACATCGCCTTGTTAATGCCACAAAGCCCTTTTTATTGCATAATTCTGCAGCCTGTCTGTAGTTTTTATTTCATTAATTTTCATCCTGATAATTGGAAGCAGCTTCTCTCCTTGCTTTTTTAAGGTTTAATGAGCTACATAACTTCATGCCTCCCACTGAGGGGCTGTAGGTCACTTTGCACTCTGGAGAACAGCTACACCTTTCCCTACTTCTCTTTTACTTTCCAGTAACACGAGATAATGCTGATTGTCTTCCAGCAGAGATGTTTGTGCGTTCATGGATGTGTCAGGCAGGTAGGTATGGTCTTCTCTGCAGAGAAACACAGAGATGGAGAAGGTTCTCAGAGTGATGACAGTGGGGCACGATCCTGGAACTGCTCTGGAGGACCTGCTTGATATACACCCCAGCTCTGCTTTGGCAGTGCCACCTTGAGCGTCTCCAAAGCCTCACAAAGTAACATCAGTGCCCGGGCTGTTGATTGGACAGTGATTTTTGCAAAGCTGTTGTTTCAGCACCTACTAAAGAAACACTAGAGAGAGATGTCAATAGAAATGGAAATGAAAGTAATGGTTGTTTCCATTATAATTTGCTTTTCCACTGGGATTGCACTGAAGGAGAGATTGCAGAGCTGAATACAAACACTAGTGATAGAAGATGAGAAGAGGTAAGAGGAAAGTAACTCCCCCTGCAGCACAAGGTTTTCCAGGGAACAAGTGCTGCTGCAAAACACCCTGGACAGTTTGCCAGCTAAGGTTGCTGTTCCACCATCCCTCAAGACTCAAAAGATGGCTTCATCCAATGGGATTTCAGCAGGAATTGGACTGAAACGTCTTTCAGAGCCTCAAAATCAGGGAATAAATGCTCATAAAATGTTATGTACCTTGAGATAGCCACAGTGGCCATCAAGTTGCTTCATCTCGTTTTTCTTTATTTTGCCTGATTTCTACCTGGGAGCAGTTCAGAAGCCCTCAAGCACCATCACAGTAGGACCTCCCTCCAATTAAAAAATACTTATGTTACATTCTGAATGTTTTTAAGAGAGAAAACTTCAAACTTTTTTTTTTTTAGCTTGTTGTTGACCATTGCTCTTGGAGTTTATTTTGTTTAGTTTTTTAATTACATTTTTAATTACACATTTTCAACTTGATTAAATGTGCCAAAAATGCTTCCAAGACCCCAGAGAAATACTGTCCCCACACAAAAATGGTCCCTGTCACCCTCTGCCAGTTTGACTGACATGAACCATGGTTATGTTTCATAACAACGTGTACATGAAAGGTTCAGCAATTGCACCACCTGAAATGCAATTTTCTTGAGACCCTTTTCCCAAGATGTTTTTTCTACCAATCCCAAAACTCATGACATAAATGGATACTAACAAAATAAGCCACACAAGCCTCATATTCAGGTATGTAAAAAGGCATCCTAAATTGTCCTGGTTTGCTCAGCTCATCTTTAATGTGTTTACAATGCAAATTAAAAAGCAATCATAGCTTGGGTAGCTTTTAAGGGTGAATTACTCTGTACAAGGGAAAGACCATTCACACCAGGAGTCTCACTCCTAAAAAGCACATTTGTGAAGCAAAGTGCTAAGTGACCTAGAAAAGCACACAACAAACAAGGGTCTTGTCTGTACAGGAGCTTTGCATTGTACTGTGGCCCATGGCTGGATATGGATCACATTGAATAGGAAGCTATTTACTTATTTCAGTACATAATTCCACCTAAGATGAGTCAACAGCCAGTGTAAATAGGAGCTTTATTACCATTTGTCACCTGAAAGAACTGCCTCAAAAGCTGTCAGTTGAATTTGGAAGGCAAATGGTGCCCTGCACATGAAAATGAAAGCCCCTGTGTTTTCTGCTCATAGACAGTTGTCATCCTTTTACATCAAGCTTAAAATTGATCTGCCCTCGGGGCCCTTGCTGCCCCACGTTGTGGGGGGTCCTGTTGCACAGACCTGTTGGTGCAGTGAGTGCCACATCCTGACACGCTGTGCTGGCTGATGTGGAGACACTCACCTCAGCTGACTTGGGAAGGCTTTCAAAACGTGTCCTTCCATCTCTTCCTCCACACAGTTCTCTCCCATGAACCATTTCTGGGGATGGTCCAGGATGTGCTCCTTGCTGCAAGTTCCCTCTTCAACAAGTTAATGGGCTGCTCCCTGCAGAAGGATTCATCCAGGTAGCAAAGCATCCAGGGCTCTGTGCTGGTGTCCTGAGTTCATCCCAAAAAGTTCATCCAAAGGTGGAGTTTTATCAAAAATGCACCAGAAGAAACCCTTTAGGTGATGTGGGAAATCCCTGGTGGGTCACATGGGTGTCAAATTTAGGGGTCACCCTGTTGTCACCACTTGGTCCCAGGGAACCACATGAAACAACACCAGGTGCACAAGGAAGTGCTGCCACAGCTTTATCCCCCTGCATTTTTTTTTTAAATTCTAAGACATTGAGGGAAATGACCATCAGAAGAGGACACCCAGTTAAGCTTCTGGGATTTCTGCAGGGACACAAATGTGATTGTGGCATCATATTTATTAATAATGCCACATGTGAGAAAGGAGTAGAATGCCATAAATAACTCCCTGAAATGAGAGAAGCTCCACATTTGCAACTCTATCATAGAAGAAACAGTAGCTACGTTTGAGGAATATCCACACCCTTGTTTAATTTAGTTTTTATATTTCTTTTGAAAAAAAAAAAAGTCCCAACCCACAAGCTCAGTGCTTTTGGATTAATAGCATATACTTGTCAGCAAACAGTACATTAGCTGGCTCTTGGCAGCTCATCAGAACACATCATGGAATGGAGCTGCTCATGTTTACAAAGCAAGGGAAGGGCAGGACATGCTGTATAACGGGTAACAACTCATTCTCTAGCCCGTACAAATGGGCTAAAAGGCTCAGAGGAGCTATGACATGAATAAGACAGAGGAAATATTTTCTCAGTTAGTCAAAATGGTTTATGGGCTGTGATTAATGAAACATCCACCCGCTTATTTGTGTTAACAATAGCTGCATCCATCAAGCGGCGTGCAGGTTTCTAATTCAGGCTACTGGAGCAGGCGCTGCTCAGAAGCCACGTCCTCCTCCAAAAACAGAGGAGTGTTGCAAGAGAGGGACCCAGCCCTTGTTTACAAATGAGAAAATAGGCTGAAACCTCTCTCACAGACAGATGCACATGCTGTTACTAAAGCAAGTCAGTCCATGGACCTCCTACCAGCTTCATCATTTCCCTGCAGGTTTGCACAAGCAGATCTGCCCCGTGGTCACCATCCCACCTCTTCTCAGTTCTCCTCAGGAATAAGGAACCACAGCACCGTGATGCCCATGGCTGGACAGAGAGTGGGTGTGTTTGACTGGATGACAGCATTCAATTCCAGTGTCTACATTTCTCATACATCTGCTTGGCCTGACTCATTTAATTTTAGAGTTAAAGCTGTCTCATGGTTTGGGTGCAGGAGAGTGAGGCAGGACCTGACACCAGCTCCTTGGCTGGCCTTGGGCAAGTTCTGCAGCCCCTCTTCATTCATCCTCTGCCTTAAGAGTATTTGCTTACCCATCTCATAAGTACAGGGAGAATTCGTTTATATTGTAGAGCCCTTTGAAGTTGCAAATCTCTGTGAAAATGTCAAGTGTCACTATTATTTTATACTTGGTTGGTATTTCAGATTGAATGAGAGCCTTAGTACATGTAAATTGAACGCATATTAGGAGATTTCCATTTAAAACATCAGCCAGTTATTGTAGCCTGAAACATCTTGCTCAACTTAAGATAACTATACACTTAAAGCAGAAAAGACTGCCAAAAGCCAAAGATGAAAGAGGTTAGAATAACATCACACAACGCAGAGGTGAGGAGGCAAAGGAGGGTAACCCTGAGGATCAGGCATGCGGTGGGATGGGAAAGCTTCCTCACAGTGAGTCAAATGTTTTATTAGCTTTATCCAGCAATAACATCCCGGCACACGGGTCTGTGCCATTCATCTGTGCACACAAAAACCACGGAGCAGGGCAGGAGGAGAGGTGCTGGAGGTGTTGCCCTGAGGCAGGGAGGGCAGTTTTGCAGGAAACCTGCATTCCTGGAAAGGCAGGTTGGGCTGGGACATGCCCGTGCTGCTGCTGTCCCCACTTGATTGGACACCAAGGGGTTGTTAAACGTCTTTTCTTTGGTAAGTGCTGGGGGGTTTCTGCTTCTAAAATGTTCAGTCACTATCCTGCGTGTGTGGTGGAGGTGGGAAATGGAGGTGCTGCAGGAAAACTGGATGTGGCCAAGAGAAGCTGCAGTTTGCAGCATTTCAAGAGGGTTTTATAGTCTAAATAGGTTGTAGATAACTCTCTTCCCAACAGGTCTCTGAACATTATTGCTATTTGTCCTTTTCTGAGTTAGTATCCATCGTTGCTTACTTAATTTATATTTAAGAATGAGTTATATATGTTGTCCAGGAAGTGGCATTTGGAGGGCAGAGGAGCTGCATCTACTGTTGCATCTTATATAGGGCAACATTCTCTCAGCAGGCTTGATGGCCAAAATAAAGAGAACAGAAAAAAAAAAATTCTATGACAATGATCTCAAAAGGGGTTCCAGAGAACACATTTCTGGAGAGTGGTCAAGTTTTGGTAACTGGATCTGAGCACCTTGCCGAGAAGTTTGAGGCAAGTGTTTGACAGACATCTATGGGCCCACTGTACTTGCAGTTCCATAGTTATTTCTTTATTTCTAATTTTTATATTCCTAACTAGGCAGCTGCAATGGCTTGCAGTTTAATAAACCTTTCTATAAACTATTTGTAGCACACCATGTAGAGCACCATGAAATGTCCATCTCACTCTATTCAAATATTTCAGCAGCATCTTCTCAGAAGATCAAGTTTGCTCTTACCCTATTTCATCCTACAGCAGCTCTAAGAAGTCCCC
Source organism: Serilophus lunatus (assembly GCA_013399895.1). Lineage (NCBI taxonomy): Eukaryota > Metazoa > Chordata > Aves > Passeriformes > Eurylaimidae > Serilophus > Serilophus lunatus. The sequence continues at coordinate 768,569 of VXBA01005853.1, read as the reverse complement.
CTACTCCTCTGAAGACAGACAGGGACATTGCAATGACAGAAACGAAGGATTCAGCAGAGGCTCTGAATGTGGAGTGATGGTCACATAGAGTATTACAATTTTATATGATGATTTATCTTCCTTTAAGCACCAAAGGAAAAATCCCTCCTGAAAACACTTCTCCCCAGGTGCAAGGAGGAGACCAGCCCATGATTAAAGTCAGTGAGCTCAGCAGCACCTAACTCTGCCCTCACAGGACCAGCACTGCCTCTCCCTTTCTTGTTGTCACCTGGAAGAGCCAATTAATTACCTGGTGCTACTATTTCCCTGTAAAGTCCAGGGAAACCAGCAGCCAGCCAGACCTCTCTGTTGTTGTGTTGAATCACACAGTTTATTTCTGCTGCTCTCCTGCACATGGAGACTTCAAAACACAGGTCCTGACTGGTCTGAAGAGCTCACCAGCCTTTATGGTACAGAACAGCTTCTCTGCAAGGCAGCCCTGTCACGTTTCAAAAGGACAAAGCCATTGGAGGAGCAAGTCAATGCATGAGCATCGTTGCAGGAAGTTCTCCCTCACCTTTGACTCCCATCCTCTGGAATGGATTTTCAAGCAGTAGCTTTTATTCTGCTCCCTCCCTGCTCTGACTTGTGTCTTAAAGAGTTTTCTCCTTTGGCCTCCTTTCTCTTTGCATGCAGGCTTTGGATGCACAGCAACTGTTTTGATCTAAAATTCCAACCCAGGGTACTTTGCTGGGAGGCATTCTTGCTGGGAAGAGCAAAGGGTAATAACTGAGCCTTCTCCATTTTGTGCCATGTGATCTGGCGTGAAAGTTTAATTCCTGTTGTTCAGTGTACCTCTTCAAACTGGGGTGGCTGAAAAGCAATTGCATTTCTTGATGGAAACCGAGGCTTGAACTTTAGTTCCAGCCCAAAGTGATGCCAATTTTGGTTGGCACTTTTCAAGGGAATAAATAGGGGCAGAGGAAAATTCTCAAACCTAAGTCCCCTTATCTCTGGGAAATTAGATTGGCAGGTGGTTTGGATGAGCTGCAGAACAGAAGGAATGACAGTCCTTACTTCTTCTAACCTTGGCAGGAAGCTACACCCTGCATTTGAAAAAACTCCCTAGCAAAGCTTTTTTCTTTAAGTGAACGTGTTCATGCAAAAAACAATCGCAATTTGATGAAACAGAATTTTCCAACCCATCCCCCCCAAACCCTATTTTACTGGATAGTTTCCACCTGTGCTTTGCATTTGGGATTAAGGAGGGTTTCTCCTGTCTGCCTCTGTCTTTGTTACCCAGGGAGTCCGTCAACGGCTGAAGACAAATTTGCAGAGCAATTCCCAGCTGATCTGCAGGCAGTTTTCATTTCAAAGTCCACCAGCTTCTTGCCATGTTCCTCTGCCCAGCAAGGAAACCAGGATATTTTGGACCAGCAGTTCAACAGGTAGGAAGCAGCATGGCTGCAAAGGAACAATTCCCAGTTTTCTTTAATGGGAAGTTTGGCTTTGAGTCTCCTGAAGTGGGATAGAAGGAGGCACGCTTACAGCTGCTTAGGAACATTGGCATTTAGAGGATAAATTGATGCTGTCAGCAAAGAAAGAATCACCATTAACAGATGTATGGATTTTATCCAACAGCTGCAAAAATTAAGACTTACAAACCATGCCTTTTATTGTATCTTTAGTCTATTGGGACATTTAGCACTTGGCTCTGCTAACGAGATTGTGACAAGTGTTTCCACAATTATCTACAAGGCAAGACTTTCCTAAAATATGCAGAAAATGAAGGGGAAAGGGCAAAAAGAGAAAGTTTTTATCCTCATTCTGATCATCTGGAAAAAAATTTCTTGTTGAACCAGAATTAGGAATTTTAATCCTTTGAAGTCAGTAATGTTCAAGAGGAATTTAGATGTAAATGAAAACGTCTGATTAAAGCAGAAAATACATCTGTTTGCAGAAGATCCATAATAGGTCTATAATAAGATACATTTTTGCTGAGAACTGAAAGATGGAGAAAAAATGTTTTACTGAACTTTTAAATAACAATTAATAATCCATTGCTAAGCCATGCAAGGGGATACTCTTTAGTCAGACTTCTTAAAATAATACTCAGTAAACCCCTCTCTCCATTGATGCAATTTGGTGTAGCCTCACTCAAGTGCTAATTAAAGTTCTGTTCCTGGCAGATTTTCTGATGATAAAATATTAGCTCTGTCATCTTGAAATCGATTTCTGTATATTCTTTTCACCCAAACATTCCATCTTTCTCTTTAAGTTATGCCACAGTTTGTACCACCTCTGAAGGCAGGCATGGGACGGGATGCCCATGTTCCAGGCATAGATAATATGAATAGAATAGTCATTTTTTCTTGTTTCCATAAAAATATGAATTGCCCCTTCTGCTGTTCATTCAGTGTTCTTTATTTTAAGGAAGTATTCTCAATTACAGAATTTGGCTGTCAGCCCTTTTCTGTATAAAAGACAAATATGTTTTTATCACTCTGGAAGCGTTAAGTTGTTAAGTTCCTTAATATTTCCTCTGAAAAGTAGACTTGCTCGATGAGATTTCATCTGAAATGTCACAGTATTTGCAATTCAAAGGTAAGTACTTTGTAAAACAAGTCCTAGAGAGGGACTATAAGAGCTGAGAGAAGTCTGGCTCAATGGTTTGGGCAAAGAAAAAATATCAACAGCTTTTCCTGAGTGGTAGATCTGGATCTGACCTCAGCTCCTCCAACAATAAATCACTTCAGCTCTGCCTCCTTTCCTCGTTAAAACCCAGATTATATTTGTTTCTACCAACCTTACGAAACAAGTGGTGAAGAAATAAGAAATAAAGTGAGGAAGGAATAAAAATACCTCAAAGATTCTGGTGGGAACTGATGTGCCACTGAAGAGGACACCACAAAATTTCGGTGGAGGAGCCAGACTAAAGTGATAAATCACCTTATGACTTGGCTGCAATCTTCATGGAAGGCAGGACACGATCCACAGGGAATGCTGCAGCCTGAGACACACATTTGTTGATTTTGGGAGGGCTTTCAGCCCACAGACACACAAATGTAGGCTCTGCTGCCTTTCTCCTGAAAAACCTCAGCAGCAGCTGGTGCTGAAAAGAATTCCCAGTTCATAATGAGGGAACTACTGTTTAAAAATGCACCATGGCAGCCCCGTGGCTGTGCATCTGATCTGGCCCAGGCTCATCAAGGAAAGATCAGGAACACCCATTTGGGTGAGCAGGTTCAAAATACCCCACTCTCTATGACTTCATGAAATTAGATATAATTGAAGATTAATTTCTCCAGAATCATAGAGCAAATAAGTTTTCCCAAAAATCTTTTAATGTGAAATATCATGTGGAAGTTGGGAATTGTCCTTTCAAATCCAAGTGTCCTGGGCTATGATGCAGTGGGGGGGCAGGTATGAGATTCCTGACTGTGATTGCAAAATGACATTATAATAATTTCCAAGCTCATAATTGCTTTTGAGTTTTGCATTGCCTGTGACTGGCCTCTCCACCAATTTTTTTCCTCCACTTCCCTGGAGTTGTGCTCCTCACAGCCCCTTCATTTTGCCTCTTGCAGAGTTTTCTTCAGCCCTGTAATAAAATGGCATCTTTTATTTCACATAGCTGGGATATTTTGTGGGAGGGGAAGATTTGGGACAAGCACTTCGTTATCATTTTAGCAGAACATGGCAATAACAACAAAGCAGGACAGCTGATACAAATCATCCCTTTTATAAGTTATAACACAGATAATGCAAGGAAAAGAAACACATAACAGAAACCAGATATCTCAGTGGGGCTGCTACGCACCATCCGTGGCTGGACCATTGCAGCTCCTTCCAGTGTTCCACATATTCCTTGTTGGGTTTTTAGGGAGAGTCTGGGCAGAGGCAGGGCTTCATATCCGGTGGTTGAAAGGCACTTGGTTCCAGACTCTGGAGTTTTTGCTACCAAGCCAGTTTGGGGGAAAGAAAACAGATATGTGCTGCTGGGGAGCTGAGGAGGGTTGGGGTTTTGTGGGGAATTCTGTCCAGGATTCAAGGCAGTGAAAATCAGCCCCTGCTCCCCAGCTGCCTTGTGCCACGGCCACACGTGATTGTGACATTCCCACGAGGTGACAAGGTGGCACTGAACTTGTTGGGATCTCAGCCTGTGTTCCAGGCTCCCTGCAGCTGCTCCACTGATTTGGGAAGAGGTTTAACAGGGGAGACCTACAGCCATCTCTTTGTTGGTGAGCACTCCTGGATGACCCCAGGAAAGGCTGGAGCAGCTTTTCCTGGTGCTGCTGGGCTGGGATAGAGACACTGGGGAGCTCCCAGGATCCAAAAGGTGCCCTGTGTAGGCAGGTGGGGCATCCACAGCAGCCAAGGGCCACAAGCATTTCGTGTCACCACAAGCTCCAAGCACACAAAAGGTTCCCACACACAGAGGAATAATGTCCTTACACACCCTCAGTTACACGGAGCTGTTTAAAACACCCCTATGAAACATTTGTTTTCTTTGAAACTTGTTTTTCTTCCTTCCAAAGGTCACCTTAAGTGGGTCCCAGGTACATTTTTTCTCCAGGTTGTTTTTGAGGCGGTATTGACTGATTGCCAAATCCCAGCCCTGCTGATTGCTGGTTTATAACAGGCTGATAAAGCTGGCTTAAGCTGCTTGTGCTCCCCCACCCCAAAAATGTCCCCTGTCATTCCTGCCCCTCTCCCTCCACTGCCTCTCACATCCCACCCCAGCTCACTGCCCATATTCCTTCCCTCTCCGACTTCCCAGGCTGAGAAGGTCCTCTGACACATCTCAGGGCAAACACCTTTTCAAACAAAAATTTCCAGTGAGGTAAAAATAAATTAATGAGGGTGAGGAAAACTGACAGGTTTTGTTTCTTCATTTTTTTTAAGTGAACCATTTTCATGTTTTATTTTTTTATTATTTTGGACCGACCAGATTTTTTGAAAAATTTTATTGCAGATTTTTTTAAAAAGTCTGAGATAAACTATTTCATCTTATCTCAGTCAAGGCAAGTTTTTCTGAGTTGGTGAAAATTGAATCTCTGAGGGGGAAGGAGCTTGTTTCCTTTGAGAATTAAAATCTTTCCATTTTTGGACAGTCTAAGTTACATGGGTTTTGCTACTGAAGAAAATAAAAACAATTCATTTCTTTTCCAAGTAAAACATATGATTTTCCTCAATCTAAAGTCAAAATATTTTTAATTTTGTGCTCATTTTTTTTCTCTTTGTTTTAGAAAAATAAAGCCAGGACTTTGGGTGGCTGGGTTGAATGTCCCAGGGAAGATGTATTACTGCCCCAAAAGCTTCTGTGGGATGTTATGGAGACATCACTTTCCAAGTGAGATGTAACATCACAATCCAAGGTAATTGTAGGCAGAGGGATTTTGTGGCAGTAGTTTTGCAGCAATCTGGGTATCAGTTAGAGGGTTACAGCCAAATTTCAGCTTCACTCTGCCTGCAGAGGTTTCAGGCTCTGTAGTGTGGCTTCACACTGCCCCATGGTACCCTGGCATCAGCACCAACAGCTGCCACCCACGATTTCCGTCCATGCTGTAGATTTTTCTATCACCATTTTGTTGAGTTTATGAAATGATTTAGGACAAAATCCTGGCCCAAGTCAAATCACAGCGAAAATTTCCATGGACTTCACTAGAGGCAGGATTTCTCTCCTAGGATTAAAGCAGAGGGGTTGAACTGTTAATAGCTGGAGAAAACTCCGAGCGATGAATTTCTTCCTCGTCCATCAGCATCTTGTGCTGTTCTGAGATGTGCTCTGAGCACATCTCGGTTTTCTCCCTATTTATTCATGATTTGAAGCTATTTCACAGCTCAGTTTGGGGACTTCTTGCAGGGATTTGAGAGCAAAAGCCATTTTGGTTCATTTCATTAAGCACCTCAATTCAGGGATTTACTTCTAATCCTCGAACAAAAATATCTCTCGGAACCGAGTTTCTCATGCGATGTTTGTCTTCATAAATTGAAGAAAAACAACACTTGCCAGGAACATTCGCTGTTATTTACTTAATTTTTCTATTTCCACGGGCTTTTTACCAGCATTTCCATCCCTCCCAGCCTGTCTGGGACTGGCCACAGGAGGGATTCAAACTGCACATTTGTTAAAATATCAGAGAGCAGTTGCTCAAGCTGAAATAAAAGCATGAATTTATCAGCAGCTCAGGGAGGGGAAAGTTATTTGCTACAAGGTGACTGTAGGAATTGAGTTTTACTGAGCAGCTTTAATTACAGTTAAAAGGCAGTATTATGCACTCACATCAGCAATAGGTAAGAAATAGATCATTTTTAATGCTGGGGTGGTCTGGGGCTTACCCTGGGATATGTGACATTGCAGGATCGTGTTTTTCATCACACAAATTTTAAATCAGGTGATGCTCAGCCAGATTCCTCACTGAAAATGAACTTTCCCAGGTGCTCCTTCTTCTGTGAAATGAAAGAGTTGAAAATGTCCCCTTTGTCCACCAGGTGGCACGAAGGGAAAAACCACTGGAAACCGGCTGGAATACTAACTCCTTGAATAACATCTTCGCTGCAGGAGATGGCGAGTGACAGAAGATCCCCCCAGCGCCCACATCAGTGTTCCCCAGGTGGAAACCACCTGTCCTGGGAGAGGCAGCTCTGGCTGTGGGCTTTGGGACATCTGTCCCTGTCCCCTCCCAGGCTCTGGCTGAATGTAAGGGCTTAAAAAAAGGATTTGTTTTGGGTGGGCTGGTGGGAGAGACTTTGGAGGTCTCCACCACTCTTTGGGGTGGTTGGGTGTTGGGGAAGAGGAGGTGACACTTGGGCCATGGACAAGGGAGAGCAGGAATGGGAGGTACAAATATGGGGAGCAGGGATGGGATGGAGAAAGAAATGGGGGGCAGTGATGGGATGGAGAAATGGGGGGGAAGTGATGGGATGGAGAAATGGGGGGCAGTGATGGGATGGAGAAATGGGGGGTAGTGATGGGATGGAGAAATGGGGGGCAGTGATGGGATGGAGAAATGGGGGGCAGTGATGGGGTGCAGAAGTGAAGGTTAATGATGGTTGAATCACTCTCGGCCACACAGAAATGGAGTGATGTGAGAAATAAGAAGAGCTGATCCAGACAGAGCATTTGTGGCCAAAAGGAGAGGGAGTTGTGAAATCTTCCTGGGGTCATAGGGCAGTGTTGTGGTTAAATTTGGCTGGAGGGGGCACCTGATGGAGGGGAGAAGGTTTCTGGGAAGAGCAGGAGCCTGCTGCCGGTAGCAAAATACAGATGGACCATCAAAAGCAGAGAGGGAGGGGAGGAGTGGGTGGACTTTCCTGAACAGAGGGGTAAAAACAAGCGTGTCTCAAGCTCAGCTGTGAGGGCTGCAGTGTGGCTCCAGCTGCAGCCAGCTGCTGGGCTGCCCAGCCCCAGCTTGGCTCAGCTAAGCTCAGCTCTGCAGCCCCTGGCCCTCGCCTCGGGCTGAATGTGGGAGGTTTCAGCAGTGAAAGCAGAAGGTTTCTGCACCTTTGGTTACCTCAGACAGAGACAGCTAAGTATGAAAGCACAGCACTGAGATGCAAGAGGCAGAAGGGCAGCTGGGAGGTTTTAGCTTGGTCCCAGCCTTCTGCCATGGCATGAGCATGAAGTGCTGGGAATATCCATGAGGAGCATGACTAGGCTGGGTCTGGTAGCCTTAAATCCCTACAGCAACTGAGGTTTGACCAGACCTGGGGGAATTAAATATTTATATAAAAAGGAACATTTTCTACTCTTTCTGATAGAGGTAACCAGTGCCTTCAGAGCCCAGAAACAGGCCTTGAGGAAGGAACACCTCAGTATTGAGCAGCTGACTGTGGCCCTCTGCTCTTCCCTAAAGTGCCTTTGCTACCTGCCTGCTCTTCTCTTCAGCCTCGGGGCAGTTTTTGGACACTGGGATCAGGACTGTTCACAGCCATCCCTTCCCACCCCACCCCCCAGAGCCTGGCACTGTACAGGGCAACCAGATCTTCACCCACAACAGCAAGGAAAGCTTGAGGATGACATTTCAGCAACCTGTGGCATCCCCTGGAGCAACCCCAGGATGGGGAGGAGATGCTGGGGCAAAGGCAGGAGTGGAGAGGCAGCAGGGGCAGCAGTCAGCTCTGTGACAGGCAGCTAGAGCATGGGAGGGAAATGTATTTGGGGATAAAAATAAGCCTGATATGCACAGAGGAAGCTGGCCTGGCACATCTCTTGTGGAAATATCAATCCTGTCTTTGCCATCCTCCAAAGGTGCAGCTGAGCTTCATGTAAAGGCTCCTTCAAGCTACACGTGGGATGTAGGAGAAAAACATCAGGGTAACATCAGAGTAAACCAGTAGGAACTCAGAGATTTCAAAGCCATTTCTGCCATTGTATTAAAATATGTTTATATTTCGGTTCTTTATTAAATATAAGCAGTTTTCTTCTTGTATACATTTCTTCAGCTCCAGTGCAATCTGCTTTGCATCAGGCATTGATATATTGGTGTGGTATCTGAAATGTTAGCTCTCAGGGAATATAAATGGCATACTGATATTAAATCTGCTTTCAAAAATAGTTACAGGACAATAAATTTGAAGGACTTGAAGGTTTTTAATCACCTCTACTTAGTGATTCGGGGACGGGCCAAGAAAGCAATCATTTCAATGGAAGAACCAAAGGAGACACAATAGAAAATTCTTGTGCACAATAATTGCTTTCTCTCCAAATATTTACACTGAGACTAAGAAAATATTTTGGAATTTAACAAATATCTTTCTCTGTTAATTTTTCCGACATTTTAAATATTGATCCAAAAGAAGTCTTATTGGGGCTGGGTTGTTTTGTTTGGGGGTTTTTTTTTCCTTTTTATTTTTTATCCATTTCAAGGAATTCTAAGTGATGGAGCTGTGGGGGAGATCACCACTGGGGACTAGGCAAGTACAGCTCATGGTACTTTGCTGGACCCTGGCAGCAGCTCCCTCTATTGCTTTTGCCAGTATTGCAGTTTTATAAAACCTAGAGATGCTTTGGCTGTGGAGGGGCAGTGGAAGCTGCTCCTCTGATGTTATTTTTGTTTGCACCCATTAAAGTCTTGAAAAATGACATTCGAGGGAATGCAGGTGTGTTGGAGAGATGCAAAGGGCTGAGGAGGGGGTTCTGTGCTCGGGCAGGGAGGCAGTGACAGGATGCTCAGGAAGGGTGCTGTGTCTGCAAGAGAAACAGGGCAAAATAATGCACAAGCCACAAAATTAGGAGTGGGAAAGCATCAGGATCTGACAAGGATGGTTTTGTGGCTGCAGCAAAAGGCTGGGGCAGCCTTCTTAACTAACCTCCTCCAAGTTGCCTTAGGCCCTGCAAAGATTTAATATATTATTGAACTTAAGTCACTTAATAGCCATGTAGGACTCAATGGAGCTATTCATGTGAGTAAAGTGTTGGGTTTAGCAGATCTGCTTCCTAATCTCCAAAGCAGGGAGAGCACTACCTTGGGAGAGGGCTGCAGCTGCAATTAATGCTGGGGCAAGGCTGAGCCCTGGCATCAGTCAGGTGCCTCTATCAGTGCCCTTAGCCAAGGACAGTGCCAATGATACCCCAGCATCCTGACCAGAATCAGCCCTCAGCTCTAATCCAAAATGTCCTTATTTTAGCCATTAAATTATCTCTGTTTTCTGTTTGAAATAAGAAATTTTGCTTTAAATAAACAGTACAGTTAAGCAACAGAAATGTAAAATATAATTGCACACTGTCAGAAATGTTGTCGCTGCCATTGTTCAACTGCCTAAATTTAAAATAATGCAAATGAAGATGGAAAGGGTTGTAGAGAAGGCAAAAAGCTCATTCAGAAATAAAGTCAAAGTGTCATTTATTCTTTTTTTGAAAAAAATATAACCCCTAATAAAATATAAGTGAGGCAGACAAAAATAATCTTCAAACACAGATCCCAGGTTCCCATTTATGGTAATTGGTTTTATTGAAAGTCAATTAATAAAAAGCTTTGGGTTTAATTAAATTAAGCACAAGTCCATCTCTATTTCCCAACAAGATGAAGTCCTTGAAAATTACCAAACATAGCTGCACACAAATTGCCTTTTCCCAAAGAGAGCTTCAGCATCTCAAAATATGTCCTGGATGAGAGCAGTCAGATCCAGACTGGGCACAGCTAATTGGTACCCTGGAGGGTTTTTACTCTTGGCATTTGAGAAATAATGAGAATCAAAGCTATTAGTAGGCAGGGAAAAAGGCTGATAGAAACGCTAGCCTGCTTTTTTCTGTCATCTTCATATTATGTTATCTCTGAGCAAGAATTCCCACTAATTTTCCTCCCAAAGTCCAGTAACTCTTTTAAATCACTGTGTGACAAATGCAGCTTTTCAATAAACAAAATTTGTAAAAATGGCTCGGGCAGATAACTAGAGGAGATGGTAAAAGATGGAATGGGAGATATTCTCTTCTTTATAGAACCCAACCTGTTTACTAGAGTAGGCTCACACAGACAACACCCTGAATGGAGAGGTAAGAAATGGGATTTTCTAAACTTTATTTTTGGGGTGGCAAGTCTAGTACACTCTTTTTATCTTCATAAAAAAAAAAAAAAAAAGAAAGAAAAAAATAATCAAATGCACATGTGAATTTCTTCAGCCTTGAAGATGGGTGGCTGCTTAGTGTCACTCTGGAAAGCAATCTGGAAGTCAGAATTGTACTACTGTGGTTATCATCAAAACTAATCAAACACCAGGATCTGAAAGTGTGAAACCCTTTCAGCAGGCAAATCAAAAAATGCACCATTTCTGAGAACCGAGGCAGACCAAACAAGAAATTACAAACACATGTCCAGAAGCAGCTCCAGCTCCGTGGGTCTGGGCAAGGAAATGTTCCTGAGATGTGGGATCCCATCCTTCCTTCCCTGTGTCCAGAGCTATTCCTTGGATTTAACCAGAGCTTCCTCCAAGGCCACTAAGTGGGTCACACTAATCCTAAGAGAAACAAAACAACATCAAGTAAAGGTCTTGGAGAGAAGCACCGGGAGAGGGTGGCTTTGCATCATCCCTGGTGACCAGAAGCTCAAACCAATACACCCTTTTTTTACTGTATTTAGAGATTGTTTCAAATTTTCAGGAGGATTTTGGTATTTGGTGTTTTTCTGGGAATATGTCTTTTAGCTAATATTGAAATAAAAATCAGTCCTGGACTTAAAAAACGAAATAGGTCTGAAAATAGGTAAAAAAATATTGTCTCGTTGTGAGTTTTCTGAGGGAGGAATATGCTGCATTGCCTCACTTGGGTAGTTTTCATTGACACAAGGCTTTGCATCCCATTCTGAGAAGAGGCAAAATGTGTCCACAAACCAGGAGATGAAAAATTTCCAGAATTCATCCTCAAATTTCTTAAGAAATTTGTTAATTCTCCACAATGCTGCTAACCCTGCATTCCTCATCATCACCATGTAAGAGAACACCCTTATCCATATTTGCTGCCAAGATAATGAATAACCTCAGCAAGACAACCAAGAGAAATATTTCAAATTACTGCAGCTTCTCTGCACATGCTGAGGTCGTGAACATAAACCAGTAAGATTCAGCTCTTTACCAGTCTCATGCAGAATATTTTCATGAGCTTTTTGAACTCTATGAATGAAAAGCACTGACCCAGACCCAGGATGAGCTGAGTGAAGGGAATCCTCTCTGCCAAACCCATCTTGCCCTCTGTAAGTGGGCTGTGTTTTCATTTCTATACCTAGAGGCCAACTCAGGAGTAGATTCTGGATGTTTGGCACTAGGGAGGGGAAAACCATCAATGCCTATCAAAGACAGTGTAATACCCTGGCTGGAGGAGAGGGCAGGAATCCCAGCAGGAATGGCTGATGCTGGATTTCCAGTGTGCCCAGCAATTTGCTCTGAGCCATGTGCCAAAACTCCTGGGAATGTGTTTTAATTGCACAACCAATTACAGCACTGAGCATCACAGCCACGTCCATAAAAAAGTGTCCTTGGCTTCAGCAGCAGCCTGGGGCTGGGGGAGTTAATTCAGTTTGATTTCAGGTAGGAGGGTCCATCCAACTGCATGTCAAGTGATTATCATCTGCAAACCATCCAGAGATGCAGAGAGCCAGTGAATAGACCTGCAGAAAGGGGAAACTGTGGAAACTCCTCCAAGAAATCAGACCGTGCAGTGTTGTGAAGGAAAACATCACCACCCATTCACCTGCCTGCAGGCCTCCCTAAGGCCAAGCTAACAGCTGCTGTGGTCAGTGTAGGTGCTGAGTTTTAAAGGAATTTCCCTGGGGTGACCAACAGCCAGGCTGGCACCGAGTTTGGGATGCAAATGGCAGAACTGGCACAGCTGAGCTATGAGGGAATGGACGTGGCTCAGAGTGCAGACACCAACCCCAGATCCCAGAGCAGGCACAGTGTCACATGAAACAGCCACATCTGCTTGCATTTCATCACCAAAATGGTAAAGTTTGACTTCAGCTTGACCTTGTAATTCACAAGCTCTAGGGGAAAAAAAAAAAAAAAGAAAAAAAAAAAAGAAAAACAAGTAACAGAAAGCAGCTAAAAAGCAAGCAGGAACTAAAACAGGCTGTAACCCCATGGTACAGGATGAATTAAAACCAAATGAGCTACTTTTCAATATAAGCAGTGTCTGCTGGGATTTTTGCTGAGGATGCTGCAATATTTGAACTATTTCTCTCCATAAGACAAAATCCTCCAATCACTCTGTCTACACCAATGCTGCCTGAACATTTCAGGACTCACACCTGGAACCCTTTTGAGAAAAAAATGTTCAAACTCTTCTCTGTTGGCAAGAAGTGGCTTTTCAAAAGCAGGATTGAGACATACTTGTTTTTCAAACTACCCCCCCCCGCAGGAAACAGTTGTCTAATGCTAATTAAGAGTTACTCCCCAGGACCCATGACTCAGATCCTCACTGGAAAACATTGGGTTTGTTCCAGAGATCTGGCCCACTTGGTGTCTCACATGACTTGGGCATGACCTGGGACAATATTTAATCAGTGTTTAATTGCTGGTGCTGGTCCCTAGGAGGCAGCCCCCACTATCCTTCATTGGAGTTACCCAAATTTGCCCTTCTGCCCCTCGTGTTTGGAACATAGTGCAACCAAGAGCTCTGCACTGAGGTGTTTGAATTTACCAAATACACTATGGCCATTAAGACACTCAGTTCCACACCAACCCCTGGGTATTCACGTCTTTTTTCCAGCACTTTTCCAGCTATTTAGACAAGAGATTATTAAGTGTCATCAAGTATGTCAGTGAGGGTGAAAGAGGAGAAGCTGTTGGCTCTGTTCTGGTCCCAGTGATATATGTATTTCTCACTGTGTCTGAGCTACAGTTTGGCTCCAGAAAATACACTGAAGATTCAAGACTTGTACAAAAATGAGGCAATGTTTTCCCTTCTGTGAGAAAAAGCTCATCAGATGGTGAGCACACACTGAGTATGTGTATTTACAATACCAGAATTAAAAAGTGGGTTTTGATGGTCCCCTCCCAACTTTTTTCCATGGTATTCTAAAGGAACAGGCAGGATAATATCTGTTATGGAAAGTCTATTAATGACTTCAAATTACCCAGTCTTTTTCTAAAGGCAGAGTCAGTGCTACAGATATGCTTTTAGGATCTTCTTCTCCTCATCCCAATCACACAGTGCAGTCTCTTCATAAGTTGTATGTCAACAAAATGTCCCCTAAAGCCCCTGTCAGCTTGGCCCACAGTAATGACACCAGATCATCAGACCTTCCCCCTCCCATGACACCAACATTTAACATCTGGGTGAGCTCCTCTCCCTGAACAAGTTCATGAGAAAACTCCTCAGGATTTCAGCAGGATCAGGATGCCACCTACTGCTCTTGATTTCACTTGGGTACTCCCACATTAAAGGACAGGAATAGGAATCACTTTTTCCCACCACTGAGAAGAGGAGCCCAAGGCTGGAGGAGCAGGGCAGAGGTTCAGACCAAGGGGAAATACCAGATCATTGCACAGACTGTCACTCCGTGATCCAAGTGCTCCTTTTCTTCTCTACCCAAATATTTGTATGACCCTTTAGAGACATTTTCTTTGGGTGATCTGACTTTCATTAGAAAAGCCAAAGCTCGTGGTGGCCTCTCCTCAGAGGTCACTGGTTGAGGCACACAGTAGGCACGATGCTGTGGCACAGCCAGATCAGCCTGAGCTGTGACCTCAGTCCAGACACAATTAATTCTCTCCCCTCTTGCCCTGACTTGCACAGCCTGAACTTTTACTCATTCGGCTGATGATCTATGTCATCCTTTATGCAAACAAGCATAAATTGACTAATTAATCTCTGGGGTAACCCCCCTGATTCCAGTGGAGCAGCAGTCAAAGTGGAACAGATCTTTAATCTGCTCTTTGTTCCTGCAGCACAGCCTTTGCCTTGTCCACGAGTCGACATAGACCTCTAATTATATGGATTTGACTCTTAATCTTTTCTGGTCTCAGGAGGTTCCAGTTGCTGAAAATTATGGATTTCACTTGGAAACTGATGAGAGCCTGTACAACATCACCAGAAGGCCTTTCTGGAAAGCTGAGGATGTTTTGGACCTGTGCACCAACACCAGTGCTGGGGACTGAGTGGTCAGGATTAACCAGCGTGCAGCTGGGAAGCCTGAATCCCTGCAGCTCGGCTCTCATCCCCAGCCCTCAGCTACAGCAAAGCTCGTTTGTGCAAAACACCACATTTGAACCTTTCTGCATCATTTCAAAGTCGAAGTATTGCCCAACCCCCTCACCCAGGGCAAGACAGAGAGTTCTTTCTGCAGCACAGAAGCAGACAGGTGAGAATGGGAAGTGTCATCGTGTATTTAAAGGGCTTCATGTGACAAATATATGCCTTTCAAATCACAGTCAGAGCTTTCTCCATCACCAGCTTTGCTGCTTTTCCTTTTCCTTATCCCATAACTTTCTCCACAGCTATGTGCAGCTGAAGGTTTGGGGCAGTTATTGTCAAAGACCAAACAATGGATCTGAGCCACAGCCAGGAATCTGAATGTCTCTTTTTTTTCAGAGCTAAAAAGACAAGTTGCAGTTGACAGCTGTCCATAAAAATTGTAACATACAAATCGTATAATATAAACTAAGGGGAGACCAAAAGTACCACTGGAAAAAAAAAGAGAAATGAGCTTGTTAGAACAGTCTGTATTACAGCTGTTTCCCTTGACAGTTTTCTGTACCCTAATACGCTCAACAAATTGGCAACCTGTCCTTATATATTTGCATCAGGATTCCCTTAAGGGAAATGTCTATATTATTCTGTTTTGGATAAAGGAAGCAGTTTGATATGACAGGTAGGTCAAGTGTTTCTTTAATAAAGCATATGGGTAGGAAGAAAGAAATAGGCTATTGTCAATGACTTGACAAATAGGTGGATATGCCCCCCTTGAGTATAGCCATGGAAAGCTACTAGATAAATAGCCCTTGTTATTTTGATTTAACCACTTGGCTGCTGAATACATCTTTTGCCAGAGAACAGCATCCTCAATAAAGGTCATACCAGAGATTATTTTACAGATTCTGTAGTGAGGTGTTAACTTAGTTTAAATTTCAGTTGTGCAGAACAAGTCTGGACCAAAGTTGGAAATTAATTTCTTTATCATTTGGATATGTGTTATAATTATATGTGATACAAGTGGATGTTCACACTTCAGCAAAGTTTGCCATCTCAGTTCAGGCAGCATCTTCCCTAGTGGCCCATCCTTTTTCCCCTCAAAGTGACCACAAAGAGGAACAAGGAGCTGGTTTTACCCCTCTCCTCAGGCATTGCAGCCTTTGCACCCACACAAACAGGCTGAAAACCCCAATACTGCTGATTTGATGGCTGCTGCCCAAATCCAACCAGAAAGGGTTTCCTTGGGACACTTCTGAAAGAAAAAACAGCCCCAAAATGGGAAATTACAGCTCTTAAAGATTCTGGGGTTTACCAAAGAAAGCCAATTCTGAAAGCTGATGAGAAATTGCTCCCAAGGTGAACCTGGAAACCCTTCAGGAATGGAGCCATCTTTAGGGAAGCTACATGTGGAAATGGGCAGAAAGTCTCCAAGACTCTTTGGCTGGTGAAGTCACCTACCACTGTCACTGCAGGGATTTGGGAGCAGGAGTGGATGCTGCTATAGCCAGGTCCAGCACAGTCAAAGAATTAGAATCATGAAGTAGTTTGGGTTGGAAGGGACCTTAAATGCCATCCAGTTCCAACCCCCTAGAGGGACAATTTCCACTAAACCAAGTGTTTTTGGGGACCTCCACCCACGAGGTGCCTTCAGGAAGGGATGGACACACTGTCAGGACACACGGTGGTGCCTGCAGCCCCAGAACTGTTCCTGCTGGTCACAGGCAAATATCTGAGTGGTGCTCAAAGCCTGGATTAGCTAAAAACCTATTTAGGGACCTTTTACAGCAGAAAGAACTCTCCCAATTAACTCTAAAGGCCCCCTTGGAGTCGTTAGGGTCTGTTGTGTAAACACAGGGGAATTGGTGTTTTTTAAGTTCTTCTAACAAGGTTTCTAATGCTAGAGCTTCACACAAATCCCTCCCCCTGGCTGCAGCTTGGCAGGTAGATTTATAAACCAGGATAATTTTTTTTTTTCTGTGCTGAAATTTGGATGAAGGCTTAAACTACTAAAAGAAAATTTCAGGAAGATCATAACTGTGGAGATTCCTGATTTTCTCTTCCCTAGGAAAATACTTCAGCTTCTTATAGTATTGCATTTCTTTGCCTCCCAAGCAGTGTTTCTGGACCCACAGCTATCCCTAAATAAAACTAACACAAAACCATTTTGTGCTGATTCTGAGTCATGTTCCAACATTATTACCTGTTTTTTGCCCATATTATCTTTTTCCCAGCAGCATCTGCATATATTTCATTAATTAGTTTGGGGTTGATGACATAAAATAGCTGTATGTTAATAATATATTAACATGTCATATGTTGTTAAAGCAAGTCAAGTATTATAGACAATATAAGTAATTATATCATATGGCATTATATTTTGAGTACTGTATTAACAATAATAAAATAAATAAATAGTAATAATAATAAAATCTTATCTGGAATTTCTATGTTAGATGGACACACATTTAGGGACTTGAAAAACATCACCTTTTTCATTATTTTATTCTTGCCTTTCTAATTAATTCAGTGCAATTTTCCAGCTGCAGACTCTTCTGTATGGAAAAAGCTGCTATTCCCCTAAATCAGTGTAAAATACTTCTCTCCTTATCTGTCCAAAAGCACATTTTTTCCTATTTATAACTGGATATTCCTATACCGTTGACCCAAACAGGAAGAGGACAGAGCTCCATATTATTTTTTTTATTTTTCATATAAGTAGAAAGCAGAATTTATGCCTCTGCTTTGGGGAAATCCTTTTCACCATACATGGTAGCACACAGAGCTTGGCAGACCCTGTTGTGTTTTCCATATTAAGCCACATACAAGGGCAGCAAACAGGGAGCTGTTGACTACACCCTTTACAAAAATCAGAGGCCAGATGAGAAGTCATGGTTGGGTTTAATAATTACATCCTACCTTTCTGCTTCTCACAGCAGCCCAGAAGGAAAGCTTGAGTGGTGTTGAAGCCAACAGAAAAGCAGTGGCATTATGCAGAATGCAGCAACATTGCACATGTTTTTGCCAGTTATTACATTAGTTGTTGCTAGACTTAAAGAAAAGCTCGTGTAAAGGGCAACCACACAAAGGTTATCACAGTTTTTCAAGGAAGCTTTGCCTTTTGGAGGCCATGGGCTCATTATCAAGGCCAGGTTGGATGGGGCTTTGAGAAACCTGTTCTTGTGGAAGATGACCCTGCCCATGGGAGGGGGTTGGAACTGGATGGTCTTAAGGTCCCTTCCAACCCAAGTCATCCTGTGATTCCATGATAATGCAGCAAGGTTTATAGATGCCTCCTTGGAGACTTTGTGCCAATATTAAAGTCATTAGCATTGTTCTTCTATCACAACTATTCATTACAACTGGGAGCCATGGAAAATACAACCCCAGACACCACCACCTAAAACATCAGCCTGTCCCAAAAGTCCCCCAGGTCTACTCAGGTCTCCCACATCTCATGTATCTCCTTGTAAATAAGGCACTTACAATCATTTAGGAAAACAAAGGGTAGAAAGAGGGGCACAGCCTTGTTTTAGTAGTCTTTGTGCAAAGCAAGGACTGAAAATTTGGGTAATGGTCTCTGGAGGTTGAAGACTATGGGCTGGAGTTTGGGAAGAGTCTTTGTATTTTGAATGACAGAATTCCAAAATGAAAGGAAATTTTCCTCCATTCTCTTCCAAGGAAACAAACTGTGTTTCAGTTAAATGTTTCTGTTTAAACTTGCAGATGCTTCTGGTGCTATTTAACATATTTTTGCATTTGTGTGTTCCTGGTTCACTTTGTTTCTCAAAACCAAGGAGTTTTGTTTCACATCACCTGGAGCATTTCAGGTTCTGGTCGCTCAATTTTCCTCATTCACAAGCACAAAATTAACGTGTTTGAGTTGCCCAGCTTATAGGAGAAGAGAAAAAAAATTATTTTGGAATAACATATTTTCTCTATTTTTTCCCTTTAATAAAAACATCCCCACTTCATTTGTATTTTGTGAAACTTTCTTTATACTGATTTTCTTTTCCCAGTCTAAGTTTCAGCCTAAACCAAGTTGACATACTCCTTTTAATGTGTTTTTAAAATATGCTTAATGGTGCTGAAAGCTGAGGAAGCTCAAATATAATTCCAAAAGCCTGAGCCCACCAGAAGCCTAATGCAAACATTATTATAAAAACTCTGCAATGTTTTGAGCTTTCAGGGAGACCTGGCTGTTCATTAACAACACCAGAAATGCTATCTGCTTGAGGAAAATGTGTTCTGTTGTTTGGCATCTCCATGGCTGCTCAATTTTGCTTTTTTCTGCACCCAGAAAATCTGTTTCCAATGTTTCTGCCACAGAGAATATGGAACAGCAGGAGCAGAAGTTGATGCAGGGGGGGGATTTAGGCATTGTTATTCAGCTCACATCTCTGGCAGGCACACTCCCTCTCCCCAGATTTCTCCCGAGAAATCGGCTGAATAAAGAGCTGCTCCGACACGGAGGGCAGGAGAGAGGAGGAATATTTCTTCTATCCACATGGGACAGGCATGGGACTTGTCCAGCAAATATTAATCCGTGATCCTTTTACCTTTCCCCAGCAGTTAACTTTTGGCAAGGGATTCGTTTTTGGAGGGTATGAGAGCTCTGGGGCAGAGCTTGTGCCCCTCATGCCAATCCCCTTCATCTCCCTTTGCTGTTGAAGTCTGGCACTTCTGGGGAGTTTTCATTTGTCCAGATCATCCCACACACAAAGGACTTGTCCCCAGCACACACTGCAAACCCCCTCCTGCCCTGGCCCGGGAGGAGCAGAGCTTCCCTGGGCTCAGGGCTCCAGGAGAGCACAGAGGTACTGGCTTGGAAGCAACAGCAGATTGCTTCAGTCCTCAGTAAAAGACCATCTGGGAAGAGTTGTGTCTGTGGTGGTTTTCAGGAGAAGAGCTCCCTTACTCACCCTGGCACCAGCCCCTGCTATGCAGAGGCAAAATTCCAGCCAGGACTCTCTGATGGTGTCTGGAATTCTGCTCCAGGCGAACACACAGCTCAAGCTTTGCCCTGAAATGTTTGCTAGGGAGCTACTGTTGTAACTGCCAAAAGAGGCAAAAGCAGAGGTTCCTCGACATGTTTTTCCCTTCCCACCTCAGCAGGGCAGGAGTGTGCTTCGTTTCATCTCGTACCAAAACCTTTCTGTCCACACATGGCCCCTGGGTTTTCCCTGCTGACATTCCCTCAAGGGATGGGGACCCAAATCCCAAATCACCTTCCTGCAGCCATGCCCTCAGCACAGAAATAGCACGGGGCTTCTCTCCCCACCAGCCACAAAGGAAGGGTTTCATTCAACACCAGCAGCTCCCTCCTGCATGCCTTGTGCCAAGGAGCACATGGAAAAACGTGCCACTAGGGAAACACCACCCTCACGTGTCACTTGTCACTGGGGACACCCACTGTCATCCACAACAAGGGCTCATTTTCGGCGGTGCCACCTTAGAACTTCTTAAGATGGACCTGAGCAGAAGCCTGTCTGTCAGGCTGCCCTGTCCCGACGGGTTTTCCCAGGAAGGGATGGTGTTAAACCACTTGTGTTGTCCCTCCTCAGGTGACAGCTGCAGAATGCCCTCGCCCTGCCATTCATCCTTTTCAGGGATCCCCCATTTCCAAAAGAAAATTGTGGCAGGGGAAGGTCCTTCCACAGCAGAGCTGATTACAGGATGGAGACCTCATTTTTGCTATGCACTTCATCCTGTGGATGCAAAGCAGAAACAATCTGTCCTGCACCCATCCAAATCCTCCCCCAGCCTCTGTGGCTGCTTCTTCTGCTGGCTCTGAATTCCAGCTTTGTCATCAAGCTGCATCCAGTCTGGCACAAGATCCTAAATTCTGTTATTTGCAATTTCACATCCAGCTCTTTCAAGCCAATTTTGTTCTTTTACTTGTTTCTTAAAAAAAAAATTCAGAACTAACAGTTGCACAAACCCAACTCTTTTCTTTAGTTTGGTTTTTTTTTTTTTAGCCTGAACTTCAGAGGGGAAATTATCTTTGTTAGAAAAGATATCCTTCTCTTCTAAACCATGCTTAGCTGCCTGAATTCATTCACAGGAATATTCACTGTTACTGAATTAGCAGCAAAAAGAGAAAGGAAAGAAAACCTGAACTCGGTGAACCATGATCAAGTAATCCAAGGAAATCAGCATGTTTCTCTCTTGGCAGTTCAGAATATCAAATGCTAAGACACAAGAATCCCACTAAATATGCCTCTTCTCCTTATCTCTGTAAAAGTCTAACAGTATTTTCAATTCTCATCATTTTATCATGAGTCATCTGCATTTATTGGTGATTTAGAGCATGGATCAGTTTTTAACCCAACAATTTAAGCTTGCTTTTTTTTTTTTCTTCATTTAGTGCATTTCCAGCCTTCCTGAAAAGCACACGAGTGCAAAATGTTCAGCCTTCAGAGAGTGAATAAAAGAGGCAGATATGAGACATTTCTCAGCTCTAAATTTAAGCCAAGCTTATGATTTCTTAAAGCTTGGATTAAGCAATACAGCTACTTGAAATCAAAGGGACTTGAAACAATGTGGAGTGGAGTGAGCAGTGTATTTGGCACACAAGGCCTTGATTTTATTTCTTTTTTTTTTTCATTCTTATGTCATCTTTTTTTCCCATTGTTTTTTGCCTAAAAATCCCTTTTTAAAGCCAAGTTTTTAAACCTATTCCAGGTTTCACAGCTCAGCAGCAGGCTGGCACCATCCAACCACTTCTGACCCTGAATTCATGTTGCATGGATTTGGGAGGACTATTATTATATTTGTTATTTATTATTATTTTTGTTAGGAATAAATTCTTTACTGTGAGAGTGGGGAGGCCCTGGCACTAGTTGCTCAGAGAAGCTGTGGCTGCCCCATCCCTGGAAGTGTCCAAGGCCAGGCTGGACGGGGCTTGGAGGGCTTGGAATGAGATGAGCTTTAAGGTGCCTCCCAACCCCAACCATTTGATGATGATGATGCAACATGACATGACATGAGATGAGATATGACAAGCCTAAGCAGAAGACAAGATCTCATGATGAAGCTCATCTACAGCCCTCTAAAAGCCTTTCCCAAAAGTTCAGGAGGCACTGCAGCCCAAATAACTAGTGAAAGCCTGACTTCTGTGTTTGCTTTGTCCCTTTATTACAACACAAGAAAAAAAGGGAGCAGGGGAGTTCATCCATCAGCCAATGCACTCTCCCAGGAGCCCTGTCAGGGCACGCCTTGGTTGTGCCGTGGAGGAGCCCGGCACAGGCTGGGACACAGCCCTGCTGGGTCACTCCACATGGATGGGGCTCATGCTGTCAACTGTCCTCCATAAATCCCATAGAGATCCTGCCCCCAGCTGAGCTCTGAGCTGGGCAAACATCCCAGGAAGGGTTGGATGATGCCCGAGCCACCAGCACCAGTGAGTGCCAGCGATGCTCCCACCAGCTGTGCCACTGTCTTCGGACAGGAAGGGTGGGGGATCACAAGTGGCCCCCATTTGGGAAAAGAAGCAAAACACCATAAATCATATTTAGTCTGCTGGAACCTCCAAGTGATAAAATAGTTGAAAAGACTACTTTATTTATAAAACACATATGGAGGCCTTAATCAAGCCAGGAATGAGGTAATTTCTGCCAATTAAGTCTCCCTCATTCTGCAGTTGGAAGCAATCAAACGAAGGCAGAATTATCAATAGCCTGTCTATGTGCTGCAGCCCCAGAAAATACCTATTATGCTGGGGCTACAGTAAATCACCTCTCACCATGTGCCAGGGAGGCTGGTGCTCTCAGTACCCCTGGACCTGGGGGGAAAGCAGGGCTTAGAATATTTACCTAATTAATTGTTAGTGTTTTGAACATATCCTATCTAAGTCCCATTTTAAAGAAAAAAGCAGTATTGTAAATAAATGGCAAATGGATAATGTTAGCTCCAAGCTCCCATTTGGAATTAGTTTATGTCTGTCTCCATTCAGTCCCCCTGCTACTCACTGGAGCTGGTTTTTTTGCCCAGTGTAATTTATCCAGCTCAAGGAAGTTGCAGTTGTTGCCTCCTGTTGGAATATCCCCATTATTATGTTATTTGTGTCAGTGGTGATCAAATGGTGAGAACTGTATTCATGCAAAATAATAAGGGAAGTACTGTGTCTATAATTATTCAATATGAGACACAGAATACCTGCCAGTCAATATTAAAAAAGAGTGTGAATTAATTGGATTAATGTAATGAGTGATAAACAGTAACAGTACTTTGAACTCTGTGCAACTTCACACAGAAGTCTGAGACTTTGGCCTCACATTAATGATCCTCCCAACACCTCTATAATTATTAATATGTTAATTTTAATCAGGAGAAAAGTGAGACACAGAGATTTGTTTCACATGGGTGTAGCAAGCTCATTTATCCTGAGCTGCTTGCATGCTGCTCTAATCCAAATCATTCCTCTGCCATTGCAGAAGCAGAAAGTGGAGCCAAGAAATCTGCAAAAGGACTTAGATGCCCAAGCACGAAATTATGATCTTCAAACCTTCATGACCTTGCAGCAAGCATCTATAAACATCTGTGTTTTCTACATTAAAGTTCTCCAGATGTCTAAAATTCCCAGAAGTTCTCTGCTCCTCTCTGTGCATTGCAGCTCAAGGCTTATCTCACACGTAAGCTGTGTCGGCATCTGCAGAGGAAGTTCCTCCACACGTGCCCCAGCAGCACCCAGCCTGGCAGGAGCTCTCATGGGGGAGAGGGGCACCCTGAGGTCCAGTCCCAAACCCAGATGAAGTTTAGGATCTATGCACAGAGATTCTCTCCTCCAAATGCAGAAGACCCCCTCCTTCTTGTGCACCATGTTAAGGCACCACCACAGGCACGACGTCCCATCAGGGGAGGCTGGACAAGGAGGCAGCTATTGCAAGATCCAGTGGGGGTGCAGGGGAGCACCCATGGAGTGCACAGTGTGAGCACCCTCCTCTTGCAGCCCAAGCAAGGAGTGTGGGGATGGGGAGCCCTCGCCACTGCCATGCCCTATGGAATACCGCAGTGACAAGGGGTGTGGGTGTCTCCGCCCCAACCCTGGTCTTGCCTTCACCTCTGGAGGCTGCAGACACGTCCCAGCAGGTCGATGTTTTGAACTCTTGGGGAAGAACTGGGGCCAGGTGATGAAAGCCATTCCTCCAAGGCAGAACTGTGACCTGAGGATGATGCACAATTCCCGCTCCCGATGTGCAAGTGAACAGCTGCCAGTCAAAGCGCGTCCTTCCTTCTCCACTCAACTGGGCTTTCCTCCTGCTCATACCAGGACACCACCTCATCCCAGGCTTTTCCTTGGCATAGGCCAGCATCTCACCATGGCTCATGCAAGCACAGGAAACAAGGCTACCATTTCATGGCACTCACACCAGTGAATGCCGAATTCAGAAAGTACAGACACAAAGTCAGTAACAAGTCCAAGGTGGAATCTGGTCCCCAGTCAGGGCCATTCCCAGTCCAGACAGAGTCATGTCTTTACCCAACCTCATACAACAACAGAAGGAAGTACAGCAAGAGTAGCTGAAACACTAATTCCATTTTAATTAAATGCTTTATGTCAATATCTATTTGATCTATTAAACTTACAATAGGCAATTTCCTATTTCCAGGTACATTTTAAGGCTTGCTTAAGCTTCATTTGTGAGGTGTTTTTATTGATGTACTTAATAGTGGTGGATTTACATTGCTTTTTGTTCCATTGTAATCCCAAATCCAGATCTAACAGATACTCTTGTGTGGATGCAGAGCAGCAGCAGAATCAGTGAAGCTGTGCTTGTGTTTAACCCAAGTGCTGTGTTGCATTAGGACACTGGTACAGGAAAGGCTTTAGTCTCTCTTCTAAATTTCTCCTTTTTTCGGAATTAATGGTGAAATTGTGGATTTAGGGTTGCATTAAGTCTTGCTGTAAGGAATTTCAGTTCATTCAAACCCTGTGTCACTCAGTGTCAACAGGATCACAAAGAACTGCTACAACAATCCCAACACAAAGTCAAGGGGGAAAAAAACCCACATTAAACATGGAAGGGATGGTGCAACCCTTGAATTCTCTGTTTATGGGAGATCTCAGTACACCCTTTCCTTCTGCCTACCTGGCACAACCTCCTGCTCTCTGCTCATACCATCCCAGAATGGATTGATAGAAATTGTGCTGCTAGGCAAAGAAGAGGAGAGTTGCAAAGTCACTCCCATTTATCTTAAATATTTGAACCAGGTGCACCTACACACAGAAAGAAAAAAAAAAGAAACACACCAAAAGGTTGCTATTCATTACTGTATTACTGCAATTGTTTGTTCTGTAATTAGTGATGATAGGTAAGCAAGCTGGAAGGAAAGCAAATAAGAAGTTAGTAAATGGAGCAGCATTCCAAGTGGACAGAAAAGCAACAAAATGAGACCTGAAAATGACACTGGAAGGGTACGTTAATCTCTGTTCCCGTATTATTTCATTAGCACCTGACTTTCAGATGGAGGAGTTTCTGCCTGAGCACAGTGAGGGGATGGAGCTCCTGGATCAGCTCTGGCTCAGGTGTGCAGCAAACTGTGCCAGGCCAGTTGTAGGACATCAATCAGCAGGTTCTTGTTGGTGGATTCAACCAGCAGAGAGGTCTTACCCTGGGTCCCACGGCCAACAGAAAGCAGAGGGGTTTCCACCGACTGTCACACCCAGAGATAGTGCCAGTGCCAGCATCACTGAAGCTCAGTTTTGCTGTTTAAAGAGGGGGAAGGGCTCCCTGGGAGCAGTTTTTGCTGAGAGATTGAGGGATTTTCATCAAATAGATAATTTTGAAAGCCTCTTTCCATCACAGATTGTGTAAGGTGTAAAAGCCTGAAACTTCAGATATGCAGAGTGCTCTCTGATGTTTTATGGGGCAAAAGAGTAAGAAAAGGGGAAAATGCTGCTTGGCTGCATTTAGGAAAATATTGTATAGTGAGAAACCATGGTTAAAGCCCGTGCTCCTGCTTCAGCTGACTGGTGGCTCCTTCTGATCTTTCTTGTGGTTGAAAGTTAACCATATCCATATCTCACCCTGCTCTGGCAGTCCAGCTCTCACCCCTTCAGTGGACCAACAGATAGAATGGAGATGAGGGTTGGGAAAATATTCTTCTTAAACAAAAATAAAAAAAAAATAATAAAAAAAAATAAAGAACACCAAATCAAAACCTGTGTCCGGGTTTTGAAAGCCCCATGTTGCACATGCACCATGTAATCACACTCCTCTACCAAGCCAGTGCCTGCCTTTGTGTTTCACATTGTTCTCAATCATATTGCACATTTTTTGGGGAGGAGATGTGAGTTAGTTGTCAAAATTATTTGGGCACTGAAAGATGCAGAAAGGAGCTTGAGTAATTTGAAGACTATCTAGAGGGACTTCTACAAACACTGCTTTCCTGTCAATTTTAGCTCCATCCTAAGCACACATACCCATTACCTAGATGCACTTGAATAGATGGCAGGTTTCTAATAGAGTTTTTTTTAAATCTCCATATCTTATCTTCATCTTGAACTACTCAAACAACTTCACACCTAGTCAACTCAGGCCCTGAGGCTTCTCAAGGGCGAGGGCTGCACCCTGATTCCTCATCACCCCTGGAGCTGAACAATGGAGAGGTACAACCCATGGAAAAATTCTGTGTTGGGCAACTGTTCCTCCTCACGGAGGTCACGGCAGCCGCACGCCTCCACCACCTGCAGAGGTCAGAAGAAGGCACAGAACACGGGAAAACTCACTGGGAATGGGAATTTTCACAGCATTTGGTTTTCTTTCTACTTTATTCTTGCCCCAAGCAAGGCACTGTCCCTAGTGGGCTCCAGCACTTGGCTTGATGGCAACAGGTATTCAAGGGTTCAACTACTTCTTTGTTGGGGCTTGAAGAGGAGTTTCTGCTCAGTAATTACTCATAGCAAAAACAATCTCTGCTGAGTCAGCTTTGTCAGTGACAGTCCTGAAGGGTTGTCAGCCCCTCCTAGGTCACCTGGTGTACAAGGCATCATAACACACGATACAATAAAATAAATTAAAAAAAGAAAATTAAAAAAAACTCCAAGGCCCTGGCTCTTGCATAATTAAATAACTTTAAATGAGAGGCCTAAGAATATCACAGAAAGTCCTGAAAAAAGCCCAACAAAGTGATAAGATCACTTATCAGTGCCAAACTTCTGATTTAATTATATATTCCTGGAGCCCTGTTCTCAAGGGAACTGCTTACACAACCACATGGTGAAACAAAAGAAGGGATTAAAACCTGTGGGAGAGAAGCTGGAGAATTTTCTCCCAATTCACAAAGAAAAGTCTCTGCACATCTGACAGAGGAGGACTCCAAGATTAAAGAACCAAGGAGGCTAAAGGAAAGGATTTTCTTCTTTTTTTAATGATAGGGAGGTAATAAAATACTTGTTATCATCCTGAAACAGAGAGTCTGACACAGTGCCTCTCTCATTAAGGGAGTTAATATTCATACCAGGGACAGGGTGCACCCGAAGGGCAGTGTCCCCTTGAATTACCATCTCTCAATTGCCCTTTTATTTAAAGTCCTTCAGAGTTTATCTGTCTCACACTTTGCTTTATCCCAAGTGCCAGGTTCAAACTGTCTGGACAGGGAAGGCTGGGCTAGAACCATTTCAGTTCACAGGAGGGTGATGCGAGGGAGAAGGGGTTTATTCCATGTTTTGTGACCAGACATTTGGATTGTTGGCAACGTCTGAGGAGTCCCCACCTCGGCTGTCACCTCTGCAGAGAGGAGCCACCTCCGCTCTCTCTGCCTGTGACAAAGCCTGTAATTGAGCAGTTAACTGTGATAACCATCTCACTCTTGCCCACACACTGAGACTGTTTCAAAACCTTTTTTTGTCCTTGTACCATTTTTCCCATTCTTTCCTTTTCTCAGTCTGATAACATCTCCAAGATTTTAGGAAGGTCCTATGTTTTGCCATCTTCCTTACCACAAACCCAATTTATGTGGCCTTTCTCATACCTGCTTCTTCCCAACAGATCTGCTAAACCAGTGCCAGCTCCCACTGGTGACAGTGCCACTGTCCCTTATGGGCAATTGGTGAATTCTGTTTTCACACCTTCTTCACATGTCTTGTTCTTCATGAGCCCCACGGAGAAGTCTTAAACTGAACCCTTAAAAGTCACCATCTCCAAATTCACGTATCAACACAGGTTCAGCAAAACCTTGTGCACCCTCTTCCATCAAGAATCACCAGGTTCCCACATGGAGCTCATGTGTTTCTGGTGCCTACAGCTGGAGACAGATCCGAAAAAAGGTCTTCCCATCATTGGCCAACTACTTTGTAAAAACTACCAGCTCCAAGCACGTTAAGAAAAATATGGAAACACCTTGTAGGGGTGTCAGCCACAAGCTGATACCTTCAGTAGGCTGGCCAGCCACCATGTAGGGCACATGGCAGGAGCGCCCCAAGTGCTCAGCAAGTCACCCCTGGCCCCACCAGAAGTGGATGAACAGTGGCAGGGATGCAGCAGCCAGCTTGGCAATAGTGAGAAGCTCGTCAGCTTCGTGCTTGTTGGAGCCCATCAGGTTTGTCCTCAGCAGCCTGAGATGCTGAAGCACCGAATTTGCAGAGGACTTGTCTCAGGGCAGTGTCTGCTGCCCTCAGGAGCTGGTCCACAGCATGACTGCAGGCACCTCGTGGCTCTCCATGCCTGCAGCAGCCCGATGGGAACAGCAGTCAGGTTTCAGACAAGTGAGGCTGCAATCCTGCCATGCAGCAAGATGTTGTGCACTTAAAAACCGAGCACTTAACTACCTCCAGGCTCCTGAGTCACCGAACAGCAAGACACGCAGCAGGTTTTCTCCCAAACTTTGGGAGGTTCCAAAGGTGAAGAGGCTCATTACAAGGAGTTTTAAGCCAGTAATCAATCATTCTTAAGGACCAAGGACTCAAGAGCTGTTAAAGGTCAGATCACAACTCCAGAGCCTGAATGCACTGTCAGGAGGAGACACTTGCCAGCAAGACCATGAGCATCTCACAACTTGGTCTGGTCGCTCCCCCCTCCCAGGGCGAAGGCGGCCCCGGTACTGAGAGATGATTCTCTGCCTGTCCAAGATAATCCTATTCAAAGCAATCATCTGTTAAACAACTGGAGAAAGGCCAGCCCACACACTGCAGATCCAAACCTGAATGTTCCCACAACCTGAGGAAGGAGCTCAGGATCAGGAAATGGTTCGAAAAAAAGAGATATCACATGAGAAGTGAGAAAAACTCTGAACTGCTCTCCAAAGGCAGTGGCCAAGCTACTGTTTATTCAAGAGAAGCGTTGAGGCTTTACACAAATGCCATTTGCATGTGAGCAGAGCCTGCTCCCCAAGGAGATGCCAAGCACGGTCCATGGAGCCCACCACAGTGTGGTGCATGGGCACTGGGCTCCCATCTCTCTGCTCTGGAGCCGATGTGTGCCAGCCCATCAGGGTACCACGAGGCCAGGAAAGCTGCTGTGCTCCATCACCAGCCCCAAAGGGAGCTCAGCACAGCTTTTTACCCCACCCTGAGCCCTTCACCCTTCTGTGCAGGGATTTGGGCCAAAGGCTCCCAGAAAGGACCCCAGTGCAGATTGATTCTGGAAATACCCCCCAACACACCCGTCTATGAGGAACCTTTTGGGTGGCTGTTTGGATATTTAAAGGAAAAATTCTGTGTTATGACAAACAGACAGTTTTCCCCATTTATTAAATGCTCATAATTTGTTTTAATGGCTTCTCTAAACAAGTAGACTTTTTTCTCAGCTCTTTGAGCTTTTAAATGACACAACTGTTATGTTAAAAGGGAAAAGGGTGATGATTTACATTTGGAGCAGGGCGGGGGTGGCCAGGAGGCAGAGGGACAGCTGCAACCCATCCGTGGCTCTCCTCCACAGCTATTCTGCTGCCATTGCAGCAGCTCAGGTCTGTCCACGTCCGACATCAAGTCTGGGCTTGGTCACCAGAACACAGGTGGTAAATGGTCCTCTGTGCCCAAGGAGGTGAGTTGGGACAGACCTTGCCACCCACAGTGCTACAGCCAGACTGAGTGTCCTTCCTTCTGCATGAAAACCGTGGGAGTGTCCCCCAAAACTTCAGTGAGATTCTGTGAACCACAGTAAGCCAGCATCCTTGGCTAATGCCAACCCCTACCTGCAGCTGGGGTGAGCCAATGTGAAAATCAGACACTCTTTATATTTTCAACTTACAGTTAATATCAGAAAGAAGTTGGCATGCTTGGCTCCATGCATAGGTATGGCCAGTGGAAATCCTATGGAAATCAATTAATTATACAAAAGAGCATTAACTGTACTCATGATGAACGTTGCAAATACAGCTGCATCAGCCACAAGTGGGAAACCAGATGAACAAGCTCCACTTGCTTTTCCTTTGTGTACAAAATTCATCTCTTCACGAGAAGGCTTCCAGCCATGGGTGGAAGTGCTCTTTTCACTTATCTATCTCCCTCAGACTCTTCTCCTGGTGTCTCTGGAAACCACTCACCTGTCTTCAGCAAAAACTAGAAGAGGAGATAAAACAATTTTGGGTGCACAAACTCCAGAATTTATTTTTTTTTTCCCCAGGAAACTTCTTTGGATAGCAAATACCTGAGTCAGGGTTTTCAAAAGCCGTAGAGCGGGTTGGGTTATTTGATCCCCCACAGGTATTTGGGTGGCATCTGCTGTGGTTATTTCCTTCATATGTACCTAATCTTCAGGAAGCATGGAGCTATATAGCCAGGGGATGAATTCCAAAGGATCTACATGAATGAAACAACATGTCACACTTATTTACAGAGCAGAAAATAGGAGCTTCTCCATCTTCCATGCTTCGTAAGAATCAATGCCAGCTTGAAGCTCCAGATGATAAAGCAAAGGGTGCTCAGACCCACTGGAGAGATGATCTCCCTGCTCCTTGTTTTCCTTTTTTCTTCTTTTGCCTCTGATTGTTGTTTTTCAAAACTCTAAAATGTTTGCACAAACTTCCATCTTGGAAGCCCAGCAGAATAAACAAGAATATACATGAGGAGCAAGAAAAGCCAGCAGACGGGAAAGAGGTTTCTTTTTCTTTTCTGCAGTTTATGGGTGTAACCATTGTGGCTGTTGAAAATATGCACAAAAATAGCTATAAACCACACATAAGAGTCATTAAAATTTTCCACCTATCCATATTATCAGCTCAGGTACTCATTCAACATAATCCCAAGAAAAATCTACGCTGAGTCCTTATAAAATACTTAGGAAGCCAATAAGCCTGGATTCAGACGAGTGAACATTTTTCACAGCCAAAGGCATCCTCAAAATCTATCAGGGACAGCAACAACTCAGAGAGTTATCCCAAAAATCCTCTCTGAACTCACCATCTGCTTTGGAGTAGAAGAGACAAGGTGTTCTCTCAGAGAAGAGAAGGCAGATGCTAAAAGGTAGATCCTGTATGAAAATGAAGTCCTGGAACTGACTGGGAGTTGCTGTAGCCTTGAGAGAGCCAGGACTGGCTGAACAACAAGAATTCAATTTAAAAGAAAAATAAAATAAAAAACAACTTCAGTAATGGGTCCTGTTCCAAATTGACACAAAACTGAAATCTTCCCCTGAACAACTGTGAGGAAAGTATGATGTACTGGGGGAAACTCTGCCTCATACAGAGGATCTCCAGCCCAAAACTGTGATACCAGACAATACTTGTGTTTGCTGCTAGGCCACATAGAACAAGTCCATGAACCAGGTTTGGTAGGGAAGTGCCACCCCTCTCAGGCTTTGTGTGTTTTAGAAGGGATGTTACTCTTTTTCTCAAGAGATCTTTCTTAGTGCAAGCTGCTTAAAAAATAACACATTTCTTAAGCAAACAAACAAAACAACAAAAAACACCAAAAAAAACCCACCTTCCTGATTCAACTTATGGCTGTGTTTCTATTTTATAGCATGGTTATCAAACCACACTCCCAGTCAGCTGTAGAGGTTTCACAGGCCACATAGAGAAATGCAATCTCTGCAAGCTGCTTCTAAAGTTGGACCTCCAGGCATAGCAGGGATGTGCTGAGCCTCCATGATCTTCTTCTGCTCACCAACATCTTTGAATGTATCTGTAGGAAGAGTTTCTCCTGCTTCACTTATCCTTCATGGTCTTTAGGAGGATGGATGGATGGATGGATGGATGGATGGATGGATGGATGGATGGATGGATGGATGGAAATGATACACCCTGGAATAACCACAGGACTGCATCGTGGTGGGAATGTCTCTGTGCTCAACCTCACTCTTTGAGGCAGTGGCCAGACCTTCCTCTGCAGAAGAAACAAGACACTTTTGCCAAGAGAGTTTCCAGTCCACAATCCAAACAGGTCTTCTTGTATCCACAGAAGCTTATTATTTGTAGATGTGGTGCATAGAGACATAGTTTAGTGGTGGACTTGGCAGGGTTATGTTTATGTTTGACCTCAATGACTTTAATCATTTCCAAACTAAATGATTCTATGATTTCTAGCATATAACTCAGGAGCACTAACTATGCAAAAGACTCTATGTCTATGAATTCTACCAACTTTTGACACAAGTAAATACCACCAGGCTTCTGATCTTACACCTTCTTACCAACACAACATGGAAAGACCATTCACATGACTAAGAGACACAAGGCAAACCAGTAATTACCTCCCTTGCCAGCATTTATTTGGACAATGCAAATGCCATTAGCCCCATCCCAAATATCATGGATAATCTTGGCTCTACTAAAGTCAGTGGAAATGTTACCCCTGGTTTCATCAGGGCCAGGTTTTTACCCATCTTACACAACCCAGTTGGTTCATACCCAATCTTCCATCCACTCACAGGATCCAGATGGTCCTGAATGGATGGAAATTCACCTCTTTCCTTGGCATCCCAGTGTGTGGCATATTTACAGCAGGCTGGCTGCAACACACACAGGGTGAGAAGTCAAGTCATCGATGCTCTGAGTGCACCATTCTTCAGTTAAATTAAACCACATTTATAATAGTCCTATTTGGAGAAAATCTGTGTTAGTCCAACTTCCAGTAGCTGATAAACGAACCAAAGCAAAGATGCTCAGCACTTCTCAGAAGAGAAAGAGTCCTTTGTAGCACCACAGACACCTATCAGTAGTTAAACTGGAATCAAAACTAATCCCTGGATTTCTAACCTCACATGGCTATTAGGGTAGACATTAAAGTTTAATAAAGCAGGCTGGATGTGTTACAGCTGGAGTGACAGGCCAAGGATTAGCATTTCAAATTATGAGTTGTGATTACATCCAGTTCTGAATTTCCTGTAAATTATGAGATAGCAAAAGAGATAACAGCATTGCAATGGGAAAGCCAGGATCAATGTGTAGACAAGAAAACAGTATTTTAGCCAGCAGCCAATGCAGAGACATATAGATTATCAGAATAATCAAGTTATAGCAAGTGTATTTTGCAGGAAAGTGGTTTGTAGAGTCTTATTCACAGAATATACTTTTTTTGCAGAAACAAGGGATACTGCTTCCAGATAGCCAGCTTCAGAAAGGGGATGCTATTAGCCCCAGCTCTGCTGTTGTCTGCCTTGGCCTTAGGGCATGTTATTTTAGGATCCAGGTTCCCAAGAGCTGCCAAGAATTCTGTGTCCTGATCACGTGGGTTTTCACGGGCCATGAGTGTAACTCCCCAAGATCACCTGAAAACCTGAAACTTCAGTGAGGCACCCATGAAAACGAGGAAAATAATCCCACCTTGCCTGTATGCAATGGGAGTTTATGCCACCACTGATACCTGGCCTTATTATTTCCAAATTGAGAACGTTTCCCTTCTAAAGCAAATAACTCTGTTTAATAATAAACTAGTAATTGCACAAACAAATAAAGATTAATCAATAGTGCAGACCTTGTAGTCGAGGTTTGTTCCTTCCTCTGTGTTTGGACAATGCCCAGCACAATGGGATTCCAGACCTAATTGTGGCCTTGGGGCACAATAGCAAGGGCAGTAAAACCAGTTGTGTTTTCTTGCAGTGATCATCCCAATCTGAGCCCCACGTTTCTTTCCTACATTTTAGAAAGAATAAAATAAAATAAAGAAAAAAAAAAGGCAGGGATCTAAATTTATTTCCTTCTAAGAAAATGCTGTGTGACTTTTGGCTGGTTCGTGCCTTCCCTTGAAGTTGCCTTGCAGAGAACCTCTCAGTTCTGGTCACAGACATGCACCAAAAAAACCATCAGTGGAAGATCCAGGTCAAAAGTCCAGGTTGATCTGTGGTGTAATTGCACTGTCTTCCAGAGCTTTCTGCTCATACCTGCTAGATGGGCTGCAAATACTTCAGTGTTTTTGCAAGACATCACTCAGTTCTTGAATGGGTTTCAAAAATGGCATTGAACTGGTTGTGCCATTATTGGTCTTTGTGGTGATGGCACCTTTCTGGTGCTTGTGAGCTAATGCCCTCCTCATCCTGGCAGCAGGTTGACTCAGTAAGCAGTCAGGGAAAAAGGAAGAAGCTTCTTCTAGGAGAAACCTTTTTTCCTTCTCATTCCACCTCCCCCAGCACAGGGTTAGTTTTTCAAAGGGCAAAAAATCAAGACTAAAATCCTGCATGAGTAAAAATCATTGTCCATGCAAAATTATGAGTTCATGCAGCTTTTAGAGTTCATCTGAAAAAAAAAAAAGTAGTCATAGCATTTGCAGATGCCAGAGCCTAAAAAGCAGGAATCAATCATAAATTGGCTTTCCAGCAAGGAAGTCCAGAGGCTGCTGCAGCTGACACCTCCAGCTTCTTGTAGGTCAAGCACATCTATGTTCATTCCACATTTTTGAAAACCACTCCATTTGCAAAACTGACTCAGTATTTATTAGGATAACTTGGATGAGACAGACAAACTTAGCATTTTTGGACCAATTTGTCTGCTCTGTGATCAAGGATGTTTAGATGTCATTTTGACTTTGGAACATTATTATTTTTGGGACAAGAAGATAAATGCCGTGGATACCAAGTTGCTGGATGATTTAATGGTTAAACTCAATTTTTTTGCATCTCCACCCATTCCACAAGATTTTTGGATTACCTCCAAGTGAGTTCATTCCAAAATGTTTCCTCTTTTTAGCTCTGTCCTTCTGCACATCCCAAAATGTAACAGAGGATTTGGCAAAAATCACTTTCTTGTTTAACATACTTCCAGAAACTATAGGCTAGCTCTGACTACATATAGTGTGTTTATGTAAGCATATTTTATAGAGGAACTTGAAAACATAATGGATTTTCCCTTTGTCAGTCCCATTCCAGTGCCTTTCTGAATATATTTCATGTTTCTTAAACCAGAAAAAATTAATAATATAAACTACCTGGTTTTCATTTTTGTCCACAGGAAAAAAAAAGAAAAAAGTTATATTTAGTATGATGTGGTCTCATCAAAGTCAGTGGCTCTGAGAGTTACCCATTATCTGACAAATTCATTGCCTGGACAGGAGTCCTGATCCCCATCATGTCCCTTTACACTGCTCCAGAATGGAGGGGCTTCTCTCA
The DNA here is from genome assembly GCA_013399895.1 of Serilophus lunatus. Classification (NCBI taxonomy): domain Eukaryota; kingdom Metazoa; phylum Chordata; class Aves; order Passeriformes; family Eurylaimidae; genus Serilophus; species Serilophus lunatus. The sequence goes on along the minus strand of VXBA01005853.1, from coordinate 733,481 downwards.
TCCCATCAGCAATCAGCAGGTTCAAGATGATACCACACAGTATTTTGCAAAAGCAAAAAAAAAAAAATAAAAAAAAATCACACTATATAAAGCTATTTTTGCTTTGGAACTTTTATTGGCCTGTAAAATATTTTTACATTTATTACACTTTTAATGAGAACTCCTAGAACCAAGAGTGGTGTAAATAATGAAAACAACACTAGTAAATGTCCCCATAAACCTCGCACCAAGCCTTTGATGCTAATTTGCAGGCCTGGCGTTCCTTCCCTCCTCCCACTGCCTTCAGCAGCAGGGCAATGGCCTGACTCAAAATGCAAGATATCCAAGAGGAAAGGCACCCCACGGGTTTGCTGCTCCCTGCCTGGTGCTGCCATGAGTCTGGGAGGGAAGAGAACCCCAAGCTCAGCAGGGACCAGGGTTGTCACCTCAGCACCCCTTGGCCACATCAGCTGTGGCATCACTCCACCCCAAGAGGCTCCAGAGACATGGACCTGTGGTGTTGGGCACAGGGCTCTCAGTGTTCTGAGAAGCTGGGTATCACTTGCTGAGTCATTTAATTGAGATCCTAAGACAAGGCAGAAAATCTTGGAAGCACCTTTGGAATTCCCAGATGCTTGGTAGAAACCAATTTTCTTTACAAATCCCAGTATTTCTGGCTCAGGTGACATCTCCCAGTGCCCAGGGGGATGTGGTGGAATTGGCCCCTGATTCTCTCTCCCATTCTAACACTCTGGTTTCTTTATCTAGGTGGGACCTGGAGAAAGCACCATGCACAAGTGTAGGGGTCTGTTTTAGCAGCAAAATTCCAGCTCACAGTTAGTGCACATACAAAATGCAGGAGGTGTTCACTCTGCACCACCTTCCTCCTCAGGCATTCCTCCAAACACCTGCAAATTACCTGAGTCCCACCAAGATTATGATGCACGGGACAGAAAGGGAGTTGTGCCAGGTTGTGGGTTGAGCCCAGAAAACACCTTGAATTCCCAGGATATAGGACTGGACCCTGAACTGACTCCCAGTCCTGTGCTCAAACCATCAGATCATATTACCTCTTTTATTCTCTCCTGCAAGCCTGACCACAACATTGCTGTATTTTGGTGTAAATCCAATAGGAAAAAGTGCAAAGCCTGCTGATGGAACCCAGATCAGCATTACATGGCAGCACATGATGCACAGTGTGTTGCTGCACTCGGGCAGGAGTGTGGGCTGCAGTGCTGCACAGAGTTCTGGTGATTTGTTTCCTGTCTTGTGCATTTTCCAGCCAGGTTTGACACTGAAATGTGGACCTTCCATTCAGCACCTCTGACTCAGCACACATGAATTAATTTTGAAACGTGGGCTAATGGTTTAAAAAAAAAAATAAAATTGTTACTCAGTGTCCCCTTTTCCCACCATGGAACATCCTGCAGCTTATTTCTCCAGCCCTGACTCCCAGGCTGATGCTGTTCACAGATGGTTGGAAATGGCTGGCAACTGGGACTCAAATTCCAGTTCCTACAACAACTATCATTTCTGTGCACTATCAGTTACAAATAGCACATTGGTTTTTCCTTTGCTATTTAATCCTCTCAATTCCAGGGCCAGATCCCATAAAAATTCCTTCCAGTATCTGCATCACAGAAACACACCCAAACCTTAGCAAATCACTTTTTGCAGGGCTTACCAGCCCTGCCTGCTGAGGAGGGCTGTGCTCACTCCAGGTTGGGTCAGGATATTTTGCCTTCCCATCTTTCCTATGGTATTTCAGTTGAAGTTGTCTCTTCTCAGTTCTCACCCCAAAACACTTTGTGCCAGTAAAATGCTCACTCAAAGGGAATCAGTGCATCTCACCCAGGGTCAGCTGGATTTCACTGGGAAATGAAGATAAAGAGTCAGACTGATTTTATATTTTAGGGGCTTTTGGGGGATCCTCCTAGGCAGGAACAGTTCCTTCAACAATCAGGCCTCTTATCTGGAACTAATGGCAAGTCATTCATGAATTTTGCAAAATGTCATGTAATGAAGGAAATAGTAAAAGTTGTCATAATGCATCGTGATGAATCATATTATCTGAAGTAAAACCAGGCACCAAGGAGGAGTTTCAAATATGCAACCCTTGTATATGTTGTTTCACAGCTTCTCTGAAATGAGGGAAAAGGAGAAAAACCATCAGTGATGAAGATGACTCAGGACATGAGATGAACACCATGTCCAGGAGCACCATCCTTACAAAACACTTCATTGAGGCTCTTCATCATATGGAAACCCAACCTGATGCTGCCCCCCTCACAACAGGGGACAAAAAACTCTTCATACCAAGCAAAAATCCCCTGCATTGTTTTTCTTTGTAGTGCAAAAATATCCCTCAGTATTGTTTTCCCAAACCTCGATCATGGGGAAAGCAGCATTCCAGCAAACCAAGACATGAGGCATTGAAAATGCAAAGGGGTTTCACGTTGCCTGGCCCAAACCCAGCCAGAGTGGGCCAGGGGCAAGGGGAGAGCCTTTCCCTCTCCAGATGTGTCCAATAAGGGGCAACCTAAAACTCAGCCTTGGTGGGATCCAACTTCACCCTTAAGCAGTGGCAACGTTAACCATCGGGCTCGACTTCTCCAGTGGGAATGTCGCTGCTCTTGCCACATAAATCAAACCAGTCTGAGAGATCAAAACCTTCAGCAGAACCAGATGGCTGCATATGGGGCAGACAACGTGAGTGCTCACTCTGCAGGCAGTCCTTGTGCAGCTCCTGCAGCTGCAGACATGCAGGATCCTTTATCCTGCAGCAGCAGACATGCAGGATCCTTTATCCTGCAGCAGCAGACATGCAGGATCCTTTATCCTGCAGCCTCCCCCAGTTTGTGCTGTCTGTAGGGGCAGGGAGGCTGCCACAGGAATGAATTGCATATGGCAATTAAGAAGGTAAAGGCATANGATCCTTTATCCTGCAGCAGCAGACATGCAGGATCCTTTATACTGCAGCAGCAGACATGCAGGATCCTTTATCCTGCAGCAGCAGACATGCAGGATCCTTTATCCTGCAGCAGCAGACATGCAGGATCCTTTATACTGCAGCAGCAGACATGCAGGATCCTTTATCCTGCAGCAGCAGACATGCAGGATCCTTTATCCTGCAGCAGCAGACATGCAGGATCCTTTATCCTGCAGCCTCCCCCAGTTTGTGCTGTCTGTAGGGGCAGGGAGGCTGCCACAGGAATGAATTGCATATGGCAATTAAGAAGGTAAAGGCATAAAAGTACAAACGTGGAGGGATGCACATTGCACACTCAGGACCTGGGAATATCTGCACAAACACCTCGAAAATACCATTTCCTTGCATGTTGGCAGCAGGAAAAATCCTGAAGGAAGACACTGGCATCCCTCTTTCCATCACACCTTTAAGAAGTCCCTGAATAACCCTCCAAATTATGTGTGACTGAGCAAAAGCTGGTATCTTCAAGAGCATTCAGCTTCCTAATTCCCGGGGTTGGTGCCTATCTCATAGAGCCTGGAAATCTGTCCTGCACATGCCAAAGACAGGAGCTGTGACACTGTGGGATGTGGAAAACTACTGAATAAAAAAGCAGTAAATTAGACAGGCAACTCAAGCATGCAAACCAGCAGGTAAAAATTAGATGATGTACCTGGCAAGGGCCTTGGCATGCCAGTGGCACCCAGTGGTACCAGGGAAGGTACCACCAGCTGGAGAGACCTGTGTGTGTGTTGTGCCCAGAGTGCTGGTGCTGTGCCACCCCTGTCCCCACACAGTGTGGGGGGGTTGGTGCTCTCAGGGGGTCACACACCCTGCAAAAAGCACATTGGAGAGTAGGGCACCAAGACACGTAGACCTGTTCCTCCCTTCCCTGGATGTCTCTTTCTTTTGGTTCTGATCCCTAGAAAGGAACAAGCCAAGGGCTTGCTGCTGCCACAGCAATGGATGGCCCTGGGCAGAGGCTGCTGCCAGGGATGGGTGACAACCTCCCAGGACAGAGAGCTAATGGCAAACTGCCCAGTTTGCCAAGCTCCACTGCTGAACAGGTGAAGCTGCAGTGCACAGCGTGGACCACTCACAGGCAGCTTGATTCCAGCGATCTCAAACCACAAGAAAAGTACTTTCTGGGGAATGTGTGGCATAGAGAGAGCTTTATGCCTCTGCCCAGAGTAGCCAACATCAGGACATGAATGCATCCCACATCCCCCTGGCAGAGGGAGGTGATGGGCAGGCTGGCATAATCAGTGGTTGTCTTCCAAAGATGGGTTGTAAGAGCTCACACTCCTTTGTGATTGCCTTACAGCACCAGCAGTGTCTAGTTCACTGTGTGCCAAAAACTGAGCAGCCTTTTTTTAAATAAATACAAACATGATCTTTAAGGAACAGGCAAGTATTCACAGAGAGCATGGGGATGGCATTGATTTACTAACAGTTGAAATTTCAATTCAGATTGATTTCCATTAAACATGCCAAAGGGTTTGGGCTTTTTATGGTTTTTCCTGAAAAAAAAATATCTCCATGCCATGCAAGCTCTAAGAATTTACCAAGAACAAAGAATAAGTGTGCTTCAGAGTTATTTGCTTCACATTTCATTGTAAAGCTATTTAACATGTTATACACAGGAAATTACTTCAAACGTTCCTTCTTTTGTACCACTTTCTCTGGAGGAATTTTGAAGCCACATTAGCAAAGCAAAAGCCACTTTAAAAATTAAGGATCTTCTCTAACTAAAAAGATACTAACAGAAAGGTGATGCTAAAAAGAAAACAGAATAAATTGACCCATATTCTTTCCCTCACCTCGTGTGTGAGTAAAGTTGCACAGGAGCCCCCAGCCCACCCAGCCTGTGGCTGGAAGAACATCTCATTTATTTACCTCCTTTCTATCCTTCAACCACAGCAAAACAAAAACAGAATTTCCATCCAAAACACTCTGCAGTCCTGGAAAGCTGGTGTCTGCTCAGGAGAAAAATAAATAAATTTTTAAATAAGGCTTTTTTTTTTTTCACCCCCCCTTTAAGCACAGCCTGAATGTGCCACTTTGGTCTTGGTGAGTCATTCCCATGTTGTAATGCCAAGTGTGACATGCTGCAGAGTTTGGGACAGGGCTTGCAGAGGTGAAAACCACCAGGTGTTTCAGCAAATCCAGTTGGGATACTAAGACTGAAGGATAACCTTTTGCCAAAGGACTGTTGCCTCACCTGCAAAATGCCATTCCTGTCCTCAGCAGCAACTCAGGGAACAACACCTGGAGTAGGGCAGCAGGACCACCCTCCCTCACTTCCCAACAGAGCTGCACAAGAGGGGGGCTGGTCCTTGGAGCTGTCCCAGTCTGGTTCTAGGTGCTTGTGGCAAGATTTTTTCTTGTTCTTCATTCTTGAGCAAGGAGCACATGTAACTTCCCACCCACCACCGAAGGCTAAGCCTCGAACATGGAACACCCATGGTTCAACAGATCTGGAAAACATTCATTAAGAGGGAGAAGAAGGTTGTTTCTGGAGTGGAAATCCTGTCCTATTGCTTACCTCCACTGTTCAAAAAAGATTTCATATCCATCCTTAATTCAACTCTGCTGCCACTCCCCCAAAGCCACATTACCTCCAGGTGCCATTCCTTAGCTCCCTGCTGCAGTCTGAAGACCCAAAGCCCTGCCCCAGCAGCTTTTCTTCCCAGCTGCTTTGCAAACATTTGCCACACATCATTCATCATGCTCACAATAAATGTGCGTGCTCGTTTCTTCAACCACTGCCAAAGTCATCTGCAGGGGAACTCCAGGCAGGCAGGTTTGGGGATACAGAACTTCCTGCTTGCCTAGAGTTCTACAGTGGCTCTTCACTATGAACTTTCTTCCATCGCCCCTTGTCCTGAATTTTCAGGAACAGCCTTTGCTCTGATTTGTGTTTCACGTCCATATGGCACAAATATACTCGTGGAAAACAATAACACGTCTAAATTGTCATCACCATCACTTCAGAAGAACACAGCCAACTTTATGGCAAGGTCCTGTTACAGCACTAAACACAGATAGCTCCTGTACAGCAGGAAAGGAAGAGAAAATGGGTAGAAACCAAGTCGTTTAATTGAAAATGCATTATCTGATTGAAAAAATATGTTTCTGCAGCAGCTCTTTGCACACAGGTTAAGTTAATGAAAAGAAAGTTCTCAGGGTACATGTGTGACTCTTTAGGCGACAGTAATCAGGCCGGGGTGCATTTCCTGGGGATTGGGAACCAGCTCAGAGGAGCTGTCCTGCCTCGGGTCATTAAGCACAGCCAGCCTGTTATGGACTGCACCGGTGTCATTACTGCTAATATCCCCGAGCACAAAAAAAGAGCCTTGGCAAGCTCGAAGGGGGAGAATCCTGGGGCTTTTGCCCCTTTTATGGAGCTCTTGGGATGTCAGGAACCTGTGTGCAAACCTGGGTGACAAGAGCAAACCACCCCAGCGATGCTGCACGGAGCATGTGGTGACAACAGCCTGCAAAGCTGGGGTTTTCACCAAAATGAGCAGTTTGCCACACTGGGGAATCCCTAGACATCATTTTCTTTCCCTGTGGCCACGGGAAAAGGGTGTCTGCTTTCACTGTCTTACAGCCAGAATGGCATGGTTTGCTCATCCCTGAGTTTGTTCCCTTAAAGAAGTGCTGTAAGAGCCTTCAGAAATGGTTTAGGAGAGACAGCAACTGCTCATTTAACTATGCTTTTTTAGTAAATACCAGAGTAAATAGACATAAATGTACAGTGTTTAAATAGCAACAGCCCTAAGGCATAAGTAAATCATCTTTATCCTCTTTTAACTAAATGGTTTCTGAGGGGTGGGGAGGGTTTTACACATAAATATGTATCTTAACAAATATTCAACAGAACCCTTTGAATTTATGTCCTGCTTATGCAAAGAGAAAAAGGAGTCTTCCAATTCCCAAGGGGTGAGCACAAAGCTGCAGGGCAGGAAAGCTGCACTTAGTGCAGAAAATAAATGTCCTCACTGGTCCCAGTGAGACCAGGGGACTTCCAGGGACACAGGATGTGATGATGGCTCCTCACCTCTGCCTGGTGAACTGTGCCCAATCTGCAGATGGTATCAGCACATGTACTCTTCAGTTATCAGTGTGAAATCTGATGTGATTCACAGCCCAAACATCACTCCTCAGGCTATAATTAAGCAGAAGTCTTGTTGCTGGTTTATAATCTGATTCTAGGAAGAAGAATGATGAGACTAGGGTTGGAGCCTCCAAGTGGCTTTGATGGGGGTGTATTCACAACATATAATCACATCTCAAAACTGCAGGAGCAGCTTCTTAAACATGCAAGGCCTTTACACTGAGCCTTATTCATCTTTTACCATGTTTTATTTATCTTTAAAACAGTGAAATGATGCTCCACAAACAAAATTATAATGACTAGCACTTAAACAACCCATTTGATCCTGCAACTTCCCCAAGCATTTTCCTCACTCCCACCACTCCCAGCCCAAACTCCTGAGGCATGAAGAGGTGCAGACACCTACTGCTGTGCAGAGGGATGCTGGCACCACCCCATGATCCAGCCCCAGTGTGGGGCATCTCTAATAGAAGGATCTCTGCACATCTGCAGGCTTTCACCAGCTCTTCAAAGAGTGTCTCTGTTTTTCCCCACTCTGCACTTTTCTGGGGGAGCTTGTTGGGGAGATGGTGAGTTTTTAGAGGAGAAAATTCGTGGGGATTTTAGGAAGGGAAGTAGTTGCCACAGCTGTGTGGTTCCCTAGAGGGTGAACCATGGCTCACTTCTGCCAAAGGAAGGTCACTCTGCAGCTGGCAAGGGAAGGTCTCTCCAGGGAAACCAACAAACACACAGGATGTTCCATCAGGGACTGGGTGTGAGGAGCTGGTCTCTTACCCTTGCATGCATCCCAACCCCAAGGACACTGGTTTGTCTCTACTTAAATTAACAAGCACCACTAGTGACCAGGGATCAGGGCAGAGGGATGTGAAACAGATGCTGAGCTCCCAACAAACCTTGGTGCAGCGTCAGACCCTCAAGTGCACATGGTGCCAAGAATCAATGAATGAAGAGTGCATCCCAACTGGAGTGACATGGTTTGAAACCCCATCAAGACTAAAAGTCTTCACAAACATGAAGGGCAGATGAATATTTAAAAATGTGGGTTCAAGTAAAGAGGAAGAGAGGTCAAAGGGAGCTTTGTCTTGGACACTCTGTGGTCCCAGAGCAGTGTATGTTTACCAGCACTGTTGGACGCAGGGTCCAGCCTTGTCCCACAAAATCTGAGTGCAGCCTGGTGGCCCCTCAAAACTCCTGGCGTGAATTATCTGTCCTCCAGGAAAGCCTGCTGATAAATCAGTGGGTGAAACCCATTTTCTTTCTGCAGCTCAGTAATTGTTACAGTCTCTCCCGGTGCCCGTGAGGGCTGGGTTTCTCATTAGCATCTCATTGAGCCAAAAGATGTGTAAACAGGTGTAGCTACAGAATTTCCTACTGGGTACACATCTGAGGAGGCTCCAAAGCATAAATTACTCTTTCTAAAGTCAGTTTTAAATCATGCTCACTAACAACCATCTCCTGCCCTTGATCATTGCTCCTAGGATGGCAAAAGGACTTTCACATATGGTTTGAGTGAAGCATGAGCCCTTCAATGGCTCCACATCCACCTGTTTCAGATTGTGTCATAGGTATGTGCTTAAGCATTTCATTAACATTTCCCTTTTTCAGTGTTAACCCAAGCCATGCTAACTCTGCTCGTGCATCTGGAAGTTTGCAGCAGAAAGGCAACGTGCACCCAAACCTGCCCTGTTTCAAAGGCAGTGGGTGAGCAAGGCAGCTCTGAGATATTCCTGCTGAGAACTGGGTGTTTTGCCCTGTTTAAATGAGATGGGAACTCTGTGAATGCATTGATGTGCAGTTTCGAAGATCCAGCCCTTAACGTGCAGATTTTGGGTGTTGTCACTGCCCTCTGAAACACATTCTGCTCAAGGGTCTGCTTTTCAACTGCAGTTTTCCAAGGGCATATCCATGTTGCTGCTTCTTCCTCATCAGAACAGAACTGCACCCCATCTCCTTTATTTTGTGAGGTGGGAGGGTCCTTCCTATTTTACAGTCTCTGTGCCTTTGTTCCACAAGCAGCAATTTTATCCAGCAGCACAGCTCTGAAGCCTGGCTGGGAGCTGAACAGGTTTTAGCATGTTTTTTCATCTCATTTTTTTCTGTCTCCTTTCAGTTGGAAGCTCAACTGTCAAGATTAAACCATCCACCTGTGTGGCATACCCCAGCGTGGCTGAACTTGATAGATCTGCACAGTTGGATTCTGCAGCAAAGATCACAGATCTGAGACATACACATTGAGAATAGTCTACTAATCTTTCCTCCCTCCACTCCCCTCACTCCCCCCCCCACCCCCAAAAAAAAAACCAAAAACCAAACATGTGTTTTTCTTTACAGTGCTTTCTTTTTAAGGTATCTCCTGTCAGCAATGTCATGATGGGAATTCCCAGTGGAAGTCTTTGAAAAACTATCTTGCTGTCATTATCTCATGTCTTACACACAGCATATTGCGGGGGTTGAGGACAGAAATGTGCAAAAAATATTTGGATGGGGGGGAAAAAAGGGGAAAAGTGAACTGTGCAAGACATAGATAGGGTGTTCCAGGCCTGGAACCTCCAAGAAGAACCTCCAAGTGAAGATCTGTGCAGGAAAGGGAAGGGAAAAGCAGGACTGGTGCAGGGTGAAGTGGGCACAAGCATCAGGTAGTGCAGCAGGGATGCCTGGAGGTGAAGGTTTCTGCACAGAGGATTTAGTCTTCATGCATGTAAGAGCAAGACAACCATCTGCACAGTGCTGCCCTCCTTCCATGAGAAAACACGGCAGAAATGACACCAGCTGCTCAAGGACCTTAAACCCATCCTGAAAGAAACATTAACATTCAGCCTTCCCAATTCTGGGCTTGGAGTAACACGTATTGCTCAGCATCTCCTCCATGAGGTGTTTTCTCCCTGTTGTTCTCCAGTGTTGCCACCACACCACCTGCTATTTTCTTTTTTTTAGTTGCAGAATCTGGTGCATCCAAGTCCACCTTCAAACTTGTGTTACAATGCTCCATGGCATCCAGTTCTGTATCCGATCTCCTTCCCACTCCTCGAACCAGGCTGGTGCCCCTTCATCTTTGCTCCTTACCTCATCTGTTGAACAAATGTCACAGCCACAGTTATTAGAAATATTTGAACCTGACAGCTGCAAATACTCAGAGGTAACTATATGTGCACAGAACTATAATTAGACGGAGCATTTAATTTTGTTTTTAAATCACTGAGATCCAGTATTGGAATCTCTGCAGACGCAGACAATTGATACAGACAGTGTGACTTAGTGAGCTTTACGGTCATTTATTTTCCATGTATGAAAGGATAACTAATACACCCTGCCTACAATGACATATATTGTATTGCACAAGAAGGGATTTTGCCTCACTAAAGCTCACATCATGATACATCCACTCACACCAGCTTTAGCAATGATACCACATTGATTGCAGCAGACAAAAATGACCCCTGAGTGAGCAGGAACTACAGGCTCGGGCTGAAAAAAAATATTGTGCATAATAATTACCTAGTGATTGCTGCAGGGTGCACTAAAAACATCAGCAGGAATCTCTGATGTTGCTTGAAGCAGGTATCTCTCATCACTCTTGTCTTAGGAGGTTCAAGGCACAGAAGATACCCCTTTTGCTCAAGGCGAAGAGATGAGGTTTGAATCTACACACCCCAGCCTTGCATCTCATTATTTAAAGACATTAGGAGTTCCTTGTATTGGCAGAAAACAAAAATTTCTAATTTGTTGCTCCTCCTGCATTTTGATTTCTCTGATTGGGCACAGCTTTCTCCAAACCTCCAGATCACCAGTCCACCACCCTCTCCATACACAATAAATCCAGAGAATTGTTTGTCTTTCCTTCTCCTCCAGCCAAAGAAGAGCAGAGATGCTCAGAGCAGAACTTCTCCAAATAGCCCATCCTCAAATAATCCCAATTAAATGTACAAGAAATCCTCAGTTTCCTCTCCCAATTCAACACATTTTTCTCTTTGCTGTTTCCCAAGGAATCCCTTCGGAGCTGGACATCACAAGTAGATATCTGATCATCCCTGCTTCTACCTTGCTGGCTGATGTAGCTGTGTGAGTTGCACAGTGTTGCTTTGGGCTTCTAATTGAGAGATTAATTAGTTTATTGGAAGAGAATACACTTGAAGTAATAAAAGAAAGAAGACGAAGAAGCAGCAGCCTATAAAATCATTCTACTTTAGTAGTTTTATTGATAAGGATTAAGAGAAATAGCTGGAAGACAGAGAAGGAATCATATTTAGCTCAGATAATAAAATTATATGAGCTGCCATTTTCATAATGTTAAACAAGACCTGAGGGAAGCTTAACTTAAAAGATTACACAGGTGGATTCTTTTCCTTTGGAGAACATGAAAGATTATTGTAAATGTCTTTTTATAAAGCTGCCTCTTCAAACAGAGTCACAAGAAATTAGCCAAACACCCATTTTTCACAACATGGTCTGACACACACAGCAGTGTGGGGATGGAGCCTTTACTGCTGCCTCTACTCAAAACAGGGCATGGGGATGTTATTTTTGCTCATCATGAGTTTCAGGGGGGTTGTGTTGTACCAGCTCCTTGTCACTGTCCTGCATCCCAAGGCTCAGGCACTGCAGAGCATCCCCAGCTCAGGGTGTTATGTGCTGATGGACAGTCAGGGAATAAATATGTGATGATATATTAAGATAGATCCTGTACTTACTGCTCTTGGAACAGGCACCTGGGTTCTGCAAGCAACCAGGTAATACCTGCAGACAGGGGTCTTTCTTTTCCAAAAAAAAGTGGAGCACCAATGAGCAAAGCACAAATAAGGAGGAGAAAGGAGCTCTCAGTGCCCTCCCAACTTGTGCTGCTGTTGCTGGATACCACTGGTTTTAATTCATTAAACAAGCTAAGGTAGAATGCACCTAGATTGGGTTGAAAACTGCAGTTTGCCCCCCAGAGACTTTGCTCCTCTGGGACCAGTTTCTGTTAAATGCTCCAGCTGAGCTTTTGGTTTAGGTTTTCTAGTCCTTGGTTTAGCAGTTTAGACATGCACCAAGTTTGAAAAGTAAGCAAGTCTCACTTAAACTGAGACATGATGCTTACAACTTAAAAAACAAGGTGAAGAAAAATAGGAACTTTTCTGTCCTAGGAACAGGAGGAATTCTTAAATAGTCATTACCCTGGGCTTGGGAATTTGTTTTGATTTTTACCTTGATGTTCACTAACTGAAAGCACAAAGATCCAAGGCCCATGATGAGAGCAATAACCATTCCAAGACATTTACAAATGACCCTCTTAACTGTTTATGAGACATTATCTGAGGTAAAGCAGAGTAGGAGAAATAAACTTGAAGTAGGAAGAGCTGGCTCGCCTCCCAGATGGAGCATGATAAAGCACCAGTGTCAGTGTTTCTTCTCAGTTTTATGGCAGCCTTTAACTGCTTGGTGTTTGGGATTTTTTATCAGAAAACGGAAAGGAGAAGGAATGGATCCAAAGCAAAGAGGTTTTCACAAACAATATTCTCCAAATGACTTTATGTGAGCAGATACTGTGTTATCTGGCTATCAAGATAACACCATTTATTTTTTTACTTGCCACAGCAGCCTGCTGCTCAGATTCCCAGTCCTGGGATGGACAAGGAATTCCTGAGCACAGCAATAAATTTTCAAAGGGAGCTGGATGACCCCACTCCTTCTTCCCTATTAGAAAATATCCTGAACACAGTTAATCTCTGGTCAGATTTGCCTCATTAAATAGATTTCTATTGTCTCTCCTAAACAGTGTGTTACTTGTTGGTTCCCATATTTATCAAAGCTCTCCAGATTCTCCCACAAAAAGTTAATGAATGGCCCTTCATGGGACCACTGGAATGGGATAATTTTTTTACATAGAAAGCTCCCCTGGAAGCTGCAATTGCATAAAAACTACCTCACTTCTTACTTTTCCTTGACCCAAAGTACAAATAATCTTAAATCACAATTCTTCACTGTCCCTTCAAAACATTTTCAAAACTACTTTGAGAAAAAAAAGATAAATCCCAATTGTTCCAGTTTGTTCAAATTTTAAAATGTAAGATACAAATCAAAGGGTGCCCATGCTGGATTTTGAGGAAAGGTAAAGAGAAGTGGAGGGTTCTCAGCTGAGATTTCTGCTTTTAACCACCTGCTTTAGGGAGCTGCTCAGCAAGGAAGAGCCTAAAATGTGTGACAAGGCTACGAATAAAAAGTGATACCAATGAACTGCTGGCATTCAGTTCTGAAAGCACAGCCTGGTTTGATATTAAAAAACAGTAATCCCCCATATTTATAAAGCTGGTGGTTAGACCTTGACTGCTTTCTATTGCTTGACAATTCTGGCTTGCTCCTTGGTTATGAATTAGTAAAGCCACACATTTTGCCCAACACCATCCTCCACAGAACAGACAATCAGTCAGGTCTAGAGAAATTAAAAAGAATTCAATATTCCTTATTAAGAAACATATGTTTATCCAGAACGACCTATAAGGAAAATTTCCTCATTGTATTAAACATATTGAATGAAAAATCTTCATTTTTCACAGTTCCAGTTTTATGAAAATTTTATTGGAATGGTTGCCAAATTTGCAGTGTGAGCAGAGTTTTGACAAACAAAAATGTCTAGATGCATTTAGATAACATTCTTCTCATACTTCCTCATTTTTCTCATGCTTCCTTGTTTTTCATGCAACTTGGAAATGTATTAAAAAATCATTAAAGAAATCTGGCAAACAGGGGGAAAAAAAAATCAAAATACTTTGGAAATAGAAGACTTAAGATCTTACTTTACACAAAGAGATTTGGCTTTTCCAGCCCATCAGTGTTCACAACACTTCTTCTGTCACGTTCCATGAGATCCCAGGAGGACCAGGGGATGGGTCCCACAAGGAGCAGAGCTGGGGGAGGTGCTGGAAATCCTATCTCCTCAGAGTGAAGCTGAAATCAGTTCATGAGGACAGAGCCAAAGGGACAAGGAAACCCCACATCTCTTCACCCACAGAGCCAATTTTTGGTAGGACCCAACACCACAGGCGTCTGCCAAGTCTGGTGTAAATTTATCATGGTTTTCTTCTTATCCTTAATTGATTGGATTGGTGCAGCTCCCTCAGATTGAGCTCCTGTCCAGAAGCAGAATTTGCCTCAGGTTAAAGCACCTTGTGGGCTGTTACAGCAAAGTTAGAGAAGAAAAGACCCAGCCATTCCCACGACGTTAATGCTCTCAGTTGCTGTGTGTGACACAGTCCCATGGCTGATGCTCATCTTTCCTTTCCACAGGTAAAAACGTCCCTCAGAGCAGCATCACTCCTGGTTCCCACCAGGACAGCTGAGCTTAAACTGGGATCCAGCAGCAACCCGTGTTATCTCTGCAGCACATGCTCCTGGCAAGCTGTGGGTCTCCCACATGACTGGACAGGCACAGCCAGCCCACACAGTGATGGGGTCAGGATCCCAGGGATGGGATTGGGATGCTCTGGGGGTGCACAGCCAAGCAGGAGCACTGGGGGGCCATGTCAGTGCCAGGCAGGGATACTGCCCCAGCCAGGCACCAGATGCTGGAAATTCTGGATAAATATGTGAAACTCCTGATTCCACTGGTATAAAATTTCCAGGCAGAAAAAGAAGACGTGGCCAGGGAAACAATGCAGCAGCCTGAGCTTCAAGGTTTCAGTTCCAGGGATTTCAGAAAGCCCTGAATCAAAATTTCCACCATTTAAAAATATACCCTTCCCAGCCTGCAGGAACTCAAGTGAAGAATTACTTGAGTCCACAGCAAGGGAAAAATGTCATGGCCAGGTCCTGAAGGATCAGAATGGGTTTGGGGATCAAGGAGAGTGATGCCATCTTTGCAGTGGTGGTATTTCCCTGCAGAAATACAATCCTGCATCTTCCCCACACACAACCTTGCTGCCACACCACACATTTTAACTCATGCCAGTTCCTCTTACATAAGTCATATTACACCGTCCCTCAGGTTTGCATTTGCAGCACATTTCTTTTTTGTTTTCATCTTCTAATTGTGTTTTTCTCCAGACGAGAATAAAGTTCATGGAAATGCTTATGTGAGCTACCTCTTCAAACAGAAATTACTAGATCAGATCATTTATTGCACATCTTTGGGCTGCCTAAGCAAGCAATAAGGGTTTGTTTCCAAGGCCAGCCATCCAGTAAGGGGTTAAGAACTAAATTTCTCTTAATATTGAAATTACAACTCTGCTGCTCTCATTATTTACTGGTAGAATACAATACAGCATCTAAGTGTGAGGAAGGTGATAAATCTTTATATTTAGCACAATCCCATTCCAAGCAAACCCACAAGATCTGCACCACTTTTGAGTCCTAATGGCTCAAATATTGTTTTAAACATCTTAGCACTTCTCCATTGAAAAAAAAATAAAATAAGTACTTTGAGATGTCTGAGTTTGCTCCAAACAAGCTGATGCCTCCATAAAACATGTCTCACTGCCCAAAGCCCATTGCTTGGGTACCAAAAGTGCAATAGCTCTGTTAATGCAACCCTGGGACTGGAATAACTCATCTGGAGTTATCAGCTACACATTGTCCATCTTCACTGCCTGAACTTGCTGTTTGCTCATGTAGGTCTTGCTGGAGAGTATCAGCACCACAAGCCTTTGTACAGACTCAGTGTCTTGCCCAGACATCTGTCCCAATGCAGCAAAGTGAACCTCAGCAAAAAGGAAAAAAGATTGGAAAATCTCTTTCACAACAGGGTGCAACTTTACAACTTCTGATTCACGTCGTCCAACACAAGGATTTTTGGACATGGAAGTGTTATTTCCCATTTGCCTCTTAGAGCAAAATGAAAGGAGAGCCTGTGATGTTCACAGTGTGCTGCTCACGGATTAATGCTGAGAAGAGCAACTTGTAAAATGAAAACGGGGGCTTAAAAAATAGAAAAGCTTGACAAGGAAATACTTGAGCTGCTCAAAACAGATTTATTTATACTTTTTGGCAAAGATCACATTTTAATTGGGGTTATTATTCACATGAGCCTGGAACTATATAATATTATCCAATAATACAGAGAATCTGACACCAAAACATGTCACAGCAGATATTATATTTGCATTTGCCAGACACGGAATCCCATAAATTGTTGTCTGATAAAGGTCTGCAGTTCAATGGACAAGACTTTAAACAATTTGCAGGGGATTATGTATTTCGACATACAACATTCAGTCACGGTTATTCGTAATCAGATGGTCTAGTGGGAAAGGGAATTAAGCCTCCAAAGCAGAGCCTGGCCTGAGGCTCTGTTGAACTTGAGAACAGTGCCTTCCCAACCTGGGCCACCCTCCACAGGAGCCTGACAGCCCCACTTATTCCAACCTTCCAAGGAAGGTGAAGCTGATCTAGATGCCTGTGAAGATAAGGCACAAATCATCTTGCAGCTTCAAAGATCCAAAACGTAGGATGTGCAATTTACTGCATCCACGATGCTATTCAGGGACAGAGGAGATTGAGATTTTATGGCAGTTGCTCATGTTTCCCATAAAATTCAAAGCTCACACTGGGAGACTCAAGAGGAAGCAAGGGGCAATTGCATCTTATTTCCTTGGAAGCAGAGATCTGAACTGGAAAAGGATTCAGCGCAGCCACTGCAGGACCAAAAAGCAGCAACAGGGATGGAAATATTCCTCAGGGCATAAGCCCAAATACCCAGAACTCCTGGAAGATTCAGTAAGCTCTGATACAATGGTGACTGTCACTTTGCTGCCTACCAGGACTGCAGCACACATGGGGCATGGTGGAAAATTTTCTGGCTTGTTATAAAAAGGTAGGGTTGAGTAATCCAGCACTGGCACCTAATGCTGCAGCGTGGGAGCTGATCCCAGTCAACGTGCCCTGGGCTCTGCCACCTCCCTAAGAGGGATGCTCAGCCTCACCGAGGCACCTTCTTTCCAGGTCATCTCCCAGACTCTGAGGAAAAATGTCATGGAACTCTCCATTTATTCTCATGCTTCGTTTGAGTGAACCTAGGCTGGGTCTTGTGGACCCAGTGGCTCCCCCAGGGAGGTGGTCATGGGGAAATGGGACCAGCCTCACCTTGGAGAAGCACAAATCCTTGGCAGCCATGCCTACATGAAAATGCCATGAAATCACAGTTCCAGGCAGGAAGACGAGCTCTGGGGCTCATGTTTTGAGTTCAGATGTACTGAACCTCTGCTAACAGTCACAATTAGGGATTGCAGATCATTTCCAGGAACATGTGCAAAGAACCCAGTAAAACCCAAGTGTGTCAGAGTTGGGAATTGTGCCGTCATGGAGAATTCAGGAAAGAATGCATTCAGTGGAACGAAATGGTGGAAAAGGAATAAAAGCAGGTGTTGCTTTCACACAGGTCTCTGCACACATTGAGGACAAAAAGAAAAATACAAATGAAAATATGGACCTGGATGTGCAGGTGTACTTGGAAATGAGGACTCTTATCTATCTTGGACTATCTTTGCCTTGGCCCATTGTATTGGAGCTGTTGAAAAGAGCAGCAAAATACAGCCTTAAAGATCTTGAATGTCAGCCTGGACACCAAGGTTATGCTCAGTTCTTTCCAAAATTTCCACAGGATCATTATCTTGCCTCCTTCTTTCTATGGAGAGTGCTGGAAAACATTTAAAAGAGTGTGTGCTGAATGTGTGCAATATGACCAAAGCTTTCCAAGTGAACTGAGTGCTGGCAACACAATCCAGGTTGGGAGCAGTGGGAATTGCTCTGCTCCATTTAGTAAGAGTAGAAGAGCACCACATCAGTAGTACAAACATCCCTGCATCCCACTGCCAGGAATCTCTGCTGGCTAAGGAAGGAAAAGAGAGAGA
This sequence comes from Serilophus lunatus, assembly GCA_013399895.1. Classification (NCBI taxonomy): domain Eukaryota; kingdom Metazoa; phylum Chordata; class Aves; order Passeriformes; family Eurylaimidae; genus Serilophus; species Serilophus lunatus. The sequence goes on along the minus strand of VXBA01005853.1, from coordinate 715,597 downwards.
GGCTCAAAGGAAGCCATGCACATGCTTGCACTCCATGCTATGGCAATGTCGGGTTCAAGATATTTTAATCTCTTTCATGCGTTAGAAAGCACAGTAATCACAGGCTGATCTTTTTTTCCTTGGGGAATTGTTCCCTCTCTGTCCTGAAAAAAAGAGATCCTGTAAGCCCCCACACAGCACAGAGCAGTGCAAGTGAGGAATTCCACAGAAGTCTGCAGGTAAAAAGTCCAAAAGAGATTGCAAGTCAAGGGTGTTCAACCACCCTCTGCTCTTCCAAACACTCATCAAGTCCTACTAACCAAGCTTTATAAATTTTCATCAGTCTTCTGGTTTAAGTAAAGGCAAAGTTTGGTTTTCTGTTCCCCAGGGTAGATCCAAAACACCACAAGTTACACTGAGTAGCCTCGAATTCACATGGAAGGGGAGCTCCTGGTTTTGCACTGCATGTGGCAAGAGCAAAGCAAGTATTAAACAAAAAATACTGACCTGCTTTATTTCCAGCAATGGTAAAGTCATCTCACTTACCTTCTGCTGTTCAGATTGCACTGCACATGTATTTGCATCCTCTGATGTGAGAGCTGATACTATTCACTGGGACAGCTCAGATTTGGGGCATGGCAGGGGGTTGAATAAAACAATAAAAAATTCAATTATATCCTGAGAAATAAAAAAATGTTTCCATTTATCACCTGAAAATGAAATTAATCTAGTATGAGAGATGCCTGGAACTACTTTTGACAGCTAGCAACAACCCCTACAACAGCTACTGCAAAGCATTTTGAAATGGGATATGGTGAGATCCATTTTACTGATGAGCTCCCGAGGCAAAAAAGGCAAGAAGTGACAGTCCACATACTCACCCTGGAGAGCAACTGAATCTGGGGGCTTTGCAGATGTAAAACCAGCACAGAAGATTGACACATCCTCCTCACCCTACCAGAGTTCCATGGAAGTTTTTTGGAGCAGAACTGACACCTGTGTAATTTCTATGCCATCAGTGATGGGAATGAGACTGTGTCAGTATAAATTAGTATTAGAGAGGTGAGTTAAGCCTTGTAGGTAAAAGCCTTGAAATTCTTGCCTCTGATCCACCTGTCAGTATGAAAAACAAAAGGGTAAACAGGTTCTGAGCTACTTTTAGCTAGAAGTGTGAAATTAGAATAAGGAATACTGTAACTATTAAATGATTAATGTAGGTCTTCCAAATAGTCATGGAGCTGGTGGCACTTGAGGATTTTTTAAACACAGCTCAAAGTTTTCATTGGAATTTTAGGTTTTGCTGACAAATGACTTAAAGGTTCATGAAATAATCCCCTTATACAGAAATAGCACTAAGGAGAAGTGCACACTTCTCAGCCATCTACTTACCTGGACAAGGGGCAGGGGTGACCTAAGTCCTGCCTAGACCAGAGCTGGTCACTAAGGGAGGTCACTCAGGAGCTTCCACATCCCTGATGCTTCTTGCCATCACCCATCTTCTTATGTGACACTCCCTGTTTGGGGCATGCAGTGAGCCTGGGACACAGAGCTCGTTTCCAACTTGGCTCCAATACCTTATTTCCTCATTGGTGCCGTAACAGCGAGGCATTCCTTAGGGTGCACTATTCTTCCTCTTGTTTTTTTAACATTATTAATTGTCCCCATTGACAGTTCTAAAGGATTGGTTGGGGTTTTTTTTCCTCTCTGATAAGACAAACATGTTTGAATCAAACAAGCCTTGACAAATGCTGGAGATACACACTGCACTGAAATAATGAGGGAGCTCTTTAATACAACACCACAATATGTATGGGCAAGTTGTTGCACTGGAGCAGTATGAGCTTGTCAGATCCCAGTGAAATGGTATTCACTGAAAGAATAGGTACAAGGAAGAGCAGCAGAAAGTATTCTGCTGTGCAAACAAGTAGCTAAGCAAAACCTTTAGAAGAACAGGACACATACCACATTGAATCATTTTCTGCACAAAACAGCCTGATGTCAATGAAATTGCCCACAATAAATTGAAATACTCTCCTGCAAAAGAGAAAAGCACAAATTAAGTCCCAAATTCAGTCAGGTCCAGATAAAACAGAGAGAATCAGTAGCTGTCAGTAGCTGCTGATTTGCAAATTATAAACCTGGAAAAAGCAAACAGAAAGGTGACAGTGTGATGCTTGTTAAAATATGTGGGCTTGTAGAAAATTTAGACAGAAGTGTACAATTTTATAGTTCCTAAACCGGTGAATTAACTTGTGTGTGTTCCTAATAATGTTAAATTGCTAAAATCAGGGAGAGGGTTGCCTGACAGCCATCCTTGCCACCTGGCATGGGTTTGAGCGTGTGTGTACGTAACATGGACAACCACCTTCACAAAGCACAGGGCAGCATGACTCACACTGTCAATATAACTCCCCAAGTTCATAATTACAAGGAGGTGCCAGTTTCATGCTACTCAAGGTGTCTTTTGAAGGGTAAATATTTTCTGGCCTGACAGCAGACCTGCCTGTGTCACTGGACAGCCTGTGCCAAGCTGTGTGCGTGGTGCCCATGGCAGAGCTGAGTTGGCAGGAGGGAGGGATGCTCCATGCCCAGCTGGGAGCCTCCTCTCCCACTGCCTGTGCCACAGCAAGACTGAGCCCGTGGAGCTGTGCCCACCTGGTGCCCTGCCACGGCCCTGTCCCTGTGTGACACTGACAGCCAGTGATGGTTTGCACAGCCCTTGGTGGATATTTGAGCACGAAGAGGCTTGCAGGGAGCTCGTGCCCTCGCTGGAGGGGTTAGCAATGGAAAGCTGTGGGATGGAGTTTTCCAAGGGCACACTTTTGTCTGGGGTTCACACAGATGTTTAATGGAACAAGCAGTGTCACCACCACCAAAATGAGAGCTGGCTGATCTGCTGGAGGAGGGGTTGGTCACTCCTTTCAGAGGAGTTATGTACTTGTAACCACCTGCCTCAGGAGGGGGTGCTGGCAGGAAGGATGGATTCTCCCAAAGGGAGCTCCTCTCCAGCACACTGATCACAGGCATTAGCCATCCCTTTGTGGTGGTTTCAGTGAGTCCTCCCAGGCTGGTTTGGTTGGGCCAGGGGACTCCAACACGACCTGATCCTGATGGATTTCTGCCTCCAGGAGGAAGGTCAGTGCCCTGAAGTCATGACCAGAGTGATTCTGAGTGTGAGCCAACCAAGACTGATATGAGCTAGGGCTTAATCTCCCCTCCCCACCCAGCTCCTCTCTGCCTTCACGCAAGACATAACAATCTCACCTCCAGAGACACTTTCTGGAGGGCAGAGTGCATCACTCATAGGCAACACAAGACTTGACCTTGCTCTTGTTCATCTGCCTGCCTCAGCATGTCTCTCCTGTCACTGATAAGGTGCATCAGGATCCTCCACACATGCTGCAGAAGGAAGAAGGCAAATATCCTGCTGCTGAGACTTCCAGTCCAGCCTTGGCACAGCAGTCCTGAAGGGAAAGGGCTTACCTGGAGCCAGCTGCCCCACTGCCATCACCCAGTCACCTGCTTGCTCTTGCTCTTGTGCTTGCTGCAGGCACCGCTGCTCAGGGGAAGATGATACTGCAACCCAACACAGAAATAATTAACTGCGGGTCACCGAGGGGAACATCCCACGATGATCAAGAGCCTGCAGCCCGAGGCAGCGCAGCGTGTCGGGAGGAGGGAGCAGCATCCCCTGCGAGAGCTGCCGCTCAGCGCCCGGATTTGTAGTGGCCGGGCAGCCCTCGCCCGCTGTCGGGAAACAGCTCCGGGTGGGAATTTACACTGGGAGGAATTAGCAGCCAGCCTGCCCCGGACTGCGAGGAGGCGTTTCGGGTTTCACGGCTGCTGATGGATGAGGGGAGCTGAGTGCTGGGGAGGGGGGCATCGCACCTCACAGCATCTTCCCCAGCCCCTGGGCTCCCGAGAGAGCGCTGCTGGGCAAGGGCTTCTCCAACTGCAGACACCCCGGGACTGTGCCCCTGACACCAGCTTTAATAATCCTACAAATAGCCATTGGGGGTTAACTTCTCCTCTGGGTTAAAAAAGGACTCGAAAATGAATTGCATCTCTGCAACAGCACAGCGAGTCTTCCTGTCCAGGGAAGGAGGAAAGAGTTGGTTCCTGGTTCTCTTTTTCCCTGGGATGAAGGAGAGGAGCTCAGAAACGGTCAAGAAAAAGAAAGGCAAAGCAGGACAAAACCACAATTTGGTCCAAAAAGCTGCGGGAGGTGGGAAAGGAGCACCAATGGCAGCACAGCCAGGGCATGGGGAACAGGGTGGGACAGCCCTGCACAGCCAGCCCTTGCAAGGAGCATTCCAGTCAGAGTCCCTCAGGGAAGAACACTGGTGGGGAAGGGGTTGGAAAGATGTTTGGAGAAAACAGAAGACCACAGCAAGGCAGCTGGGATGGAGAACATGGGCTGAATTCTAAGGATAGGATAAAAGAGCCAAACCCATATCACTCAGCTGGGGGACAGCAAAGGGGACATGATAGCAGACTACAAGTGTCTGGAGGCTGTAACCATCAAGGAGAGAAATTACTTACAGTTGTACAGGGGGCATAACTAAGAGTAATGGGATGAGATTAAGAAAGGAAAGATTTAAGCTGAATATCAAGAAATATTTCCCAATGATGAAATGTGTTAGGCTGCAGAATAATCCTTCCAGGGAAGCCACAGGAGCACAGCAGTCCAGATGGTTACAACTACCCATGACTAAAGCCTGGCTTATGTGCTGCCAGGCATAATGGATAATGTAATTTCTGTCTCTGAACTCCAAGATTATTTCCTTTCCATCTCTACAGGAGGACTATCTTATCAAGTAATAAATGCTTTGAACGTGATGCTCCTTTTGTCAGAGACAAAAGAGACGCCCAGTTCCCAGCCCTGCCAGGAGTGTCACTGCAGTCAGCAGATTAGGGATGCACCCTGTTCTGCTGGTCACACCTCTTGCCTTTAGGGCACAATCCCTTCTCCCAAATTGCAGCTAAAACAAATACAACCTTCATTAAGGAATTTTTTTAAAGTGTAGCTGGTTCATTTGTTTTAAATTTGCAGTTAGATTGCATGAAATGTACACATTCGAAACAAATTGACCAAAAAGAATTGCTGGAAAATAGGAAAAGGAAGCACTGCTAACTGGCAGCAGACACTCATGTTCTTTTGCTGCCTCGTTTGCCATGAGACAGATCCAGACTGGCCTCAATTTGACATCAAACTACTCCTTCAGTCAAATCTAAGAAGGTTTATGCCTCACAAAATCTGAACCTGTCCAGAAAACATGATTTCCAGTGATTTTCATGGGAGAGTTTCCATTCAGGCTTAATGAGGAAGAGTCAGTCACCCAAACAAGAGGAAGGATTCAGGGAAGAGCCATCCATCGAGATCTGACTCACTGCATTTACATTTGTAATTAGGGGACTGGAAATGCTCGGCAGCAGCATTGGGTGACAGAACTGGAACAGTGTCACCTTCCACAGCTCTTGTGAAAAGCACCAGGTACAATCCCTCAGCAGCAGAGGGACATGAGGGCACCAGGAATGAGGGGACACGTGTTTCCTGAGGACAGGAGTGCAAAACCTTCTCGGTTGTATCATGTTTATTTACAGTGGACAACAGGAGAGCAGCAGAGGTCTGAGCTCCAGGATTAAATAGAGATCCCTGGGTGCTGAGCAGCCGTGATGAGGAAGTCAGGGAGGAGTGGGAATTGTGAGAATTTCAGAGCCCCAAGGCTGGGACATGGTGGGAGGAGGAGGAGGACTAGGGAGCTATAATAAATAAACACTCTTTAACACTGGATCTCAGGGATAATAATCCATCAAATCCTAAAGGTTTGCCCTGAGCAACTACCCAGTTTATGTACAGTGAGTTACTTCCTTTGTACAAAATCTTTCATGCATCCTCATTTCCCATATACTGTTTCACCTCATGTTATACCTTGTAATCTCGGCTTGTAATGCAGTTTAGAGTTATTATATGTCACATAAGGGTTGAAGTTTAAAGAAAACAAACCACAGCTCAGCTCAGACACACTGGAGCACTGGGAGGAGTGCTTATGAACACTGGAGTGAACCTGGGGAATGCCTTTCCCACCTGCAGATTTTAACACCAGCAATTTCTATATGTGTGAGCCATGACCAATTTCTATATGTGTGAGCCATGACCAATTTCTATATGTGTGAGCCATGACCAATTTCTATATGTGTGAGCCATGACCAATTTCTATATGTGTGAGCCATCCCAGCACACCAGGGAGGAGCCAAGCAGGGACTTGCTGGGATGCAAGAGCAGAAACCACTGGAGGTTTCACAGCAGAGTGCTGGAATGGCCATGGCATGGAAAAGACAGCAGCAGTTCTGCAGCACTACTGATAAAGGCAATGAGGCTCTTGTGAAGAAGCATATTTAACATTTCATGGTGTTTTAAAACTAATGATGTAACAACGTGAAATCAAAGGGTTTGCTGCTCGGGAGGGGCTGGATTTGGAGCATGTGGTCCCCAGCTGATCCTCACATCCCAGCACACACATCCCACTGTACCACTGCACCTCTCCCACTATCAGCTGTGAGTCACTGCCAGAGGCAGAATGCCAGAACTGATGAACCAGAGGTCTTATCCGGTCTGGAGGATCTGAACTTCCAGTGTTTACTTAAGAATGAAGCAGAATAAACTCTGGTTTTTAAAACTAAACATCTAAATGCACGCACTAATCTGAAGATGTACAGTAAGCAATTGTACAAACACACCTTAAATGTTTCTTGGCAATTTTTGCAGTGCACCCAGAAAGATGTGTCATCTTTCAATACGTAAAAATCCAGCTTCCCCAAGCCCACAGGGGAGTGTTCTGCTCTTCTGCTTTGCAGGTATCAAAAGGTGAAACAAGAAAAGCCACAGCCAGGTACATTTTCACACAAAATATCAACCACTGTGAGCCACACACAGGAAAAAGCACCTCTGTGAGCAGGATGTGCAGGTGGATTTTCTCTGCAGGCTGAGGGAAACAGAGAAGGATTAAAATATCTGACACCCTCATGCACAGTGCTTGGTTTTATGACCGGGAGCCTAAGCCTATCGTTCTCCCCAACAGCCACATGTGATCCCTTTTTAAAAATACTTCACTACATCCACAGCATTGAAATATCATTCAAATATATTCTGATTTTTTTTTCTTCCCTGAAAACATGGGCAGTCACTGTTTTGTAGAGTAAAACCACAAGGTTTCGTTCAGTCCTCACCTATAATTGTAGTAGACATTTAAAAAATCCCTCGAGAGCTCCAGCACACACAGAGCCAGACCAGATCCTCCAGGTTCCCTCCACACACAAATCTTCCTGAATAACAAATACTAATATATAGTAAATAATAATTGTGATACTTAGCACTTCCCACCCATAGATATTTCACTGGGCTGGATAAATGCCTTTAATTCTCTTACTCCCAGGCAAACGAGGGCTTCTCTTCTGCAAACACTTTCCATGCAGGTGTTTCATTTTAACCTTATACCTACTTTTGCTGGTTCTATTGTGGTCATCCCAGTCATTGGGAGAGCTCCAGGTTAGTCATCTTCTGTACATGTTCCCCTTGGGTGAGCAAAAATGCTAAAGGTGGTTTTAACCTGCACACACAGATGATTCATCTGCCTTGGAAGCACCAAATATTTGCACCCAAACTCGATGGAACTGCATGGTCTTTAAGGTCCCTTCCAACCCAAATCGTTCTATGATTCCATGCTTCTGTCATCTCTGGTGAGATGATGTCCTCTGCCACAGGGAGACAGCCAGGGTGGGATGGCAGGGGTAGCACTGCAAGTGCACAGGAGAGTTCATTGGGGAAGTCCATGGGATGCAAAGCTTTTGGGAACCACAAGATCCAGCAGGTCTTTACACGTGCAGCTACCAAATCCACCTTGAGCATCCTCGCCCTTGCTCTGCTGTAAAATGTGTGAAGACATATAAAATGATGTTTTGGTTTTTGGCGACTCTCAGGCTCCCACTGGAAGCCACCTCTCCTTTCTGCTCACCAAGTTCACTATCCTCACTGGGGGACAGATTTGGCAATTAAAAGATCATCTAAATACGACTTCATATGGTAGGTCCATGAGCAATGAGATGTATCTTGAGGAATTAGTGCAGAGTTGGTTCCATCCCCCCTGGAACCACGCAGAAAGTGCGAATTCCCTCGGAAATGCTGCCTTTAGTAAAATCCCTGCCAGGGCTTCACTGGTGCTGAGCACAGCCAGGGCAGAAATTGGGAACAGGAGGGGATCCCCTTGGCCCCTGCTCCCCAGGTGACAGCTCAAGGCTAACACATGGCAGCCTCTCCCAGAACGAACACACTCTCTGGTTTAATCCATCCCTGCAATTAGAGGTAATAACTCTGGTGGGAAAAATGTAACAAAATATTAAGCCATCAGTTTTCATTTGTATGAGGCCCTGTGTCTGCTGCCAGAAAGCTCTGTCTGATATGTAGCTCCTGCCAAATAACGTGTATTTACCTCATTTCCACCCACAAGCCAGTGTGGTCACCTCTAAAGATTAACGTCTGGGACCTGTGCACAGAATGGAGATGAGTTTCAGATGGATCGTCAGGCACTTAAATAGTTTTAGAACAGCTTTGGAAGTCATTAATCTTAATAGATACAGCAATAATAGCACAAGACAGAGAAGGTCCCGTGGGGCTGGAGAGGAGGCAGTCCTGGCTTTAAGAAAATCTTGTTCCAGAGAACTATTTAACATCAGGAATGAAGAGTGGCTGGGCCAAAGTCCCTTCTCCTGCCTCTCACCTTGGCCCAAAGCCAATCCCTGGGGAAGAACGTACATAACCAGTGACAGGTATATATACACTGCACGTCTCTGCCCTCAGCCATCTCTTGTGGAATGAGCACAAATTGACCCGTAAATATGAGCTCAGTCCCACCAAAGCTAAACGCCTCCCAGCTAAAGGTAGACTTGAGTATCAATATCTATATTACACCTATAAGTTGGGGAGTTTTTTTCCTGCCAAGGCCTAAGAAGCTGTTTTGAGTAGATGCCAGGGTCTAATACATGGCACATTCAGATCCAGTGTTGCATTCAGACAGTGCATGAGCTGAGACACTGCTGTGCTGTCAAAGCATAGATGAATAACACTAAGCACAACACACTATTTGGAGTCAGATGTACCTTGTGAGAGCACAGGAGGCACATGTATTAGCTTGAGGGTATATGGGCCATTTATCACTTTCCCCAAAATCTATAATGCATGGAATCTAGACTTGGATCGATGTCTAGACCTTAAGTAACTTTTCATTAATGCTCGAGTCCCCAAGATTCTGTTCTTTGGCCGTTAGTGCTCAGACCCATCTCTAGAAAGTCATTAAATGTGCTGTGATTTAACTGGAAAATAAACAGCTGACCACAAGCCTCAGAATCTTGCAAGTGCAAAGATGAGAAATACATCAATATTTCATTGATTGAGATCTACTCCCATTAAAGTCTACATTGTGTAAGGAAACATCTCCAAATGTGATTCCTGAGGAATAACCAGCAGTTTCATTGGAGTAAATGTAGCATTTCCAGTTGTCACAAAAAGGGCTATAATTATTTTTAAAGAGAATCAAGCTAAGTATTACCACCCTCCACAAAACTTTGTTTGTTTGTTTCTGTTTGTTGTGGGTGATCCTTGGTTTGCAGCTTGTTAGCAGCATGTCACCAGGGAATAAACACAACCACACGCACAAAAGAAACCTCTTTCCCAACATCTTTTAGGGCTCTGCCTGCTGCTAATTGCTGGCTTACACAATTGCTGCAGCATTTTTTCTTGTTGCATAACTGTCACCATTAGTAGTTGGGGATGTGTAAATATCGCGTTTGTTTATTACTTAAAGATGGCAATGATGATAAATTTAGTGACTTAAAAAGAGTGAAGGGATTTCCTTGCCACAACAAGTGTTTTCTGTGTTTCCATGTAGCCACCAAGGCAGTGATGGACCCCTCATTTTGTCCACAAAGAATTTGGGTCCAGCGTTATCGATACACAAGCATGACCAAAATGCCAATAAACTCTGCTCTTGTATAGCTTCTTTCATTTGTCCTATACCTTTTCCTGCCTTAAGCTACCTATGTCCTGGAGGAAGGTTGAGATAGTTGGTTGCAGGCACATAAACCTCATACGACTCGCTGGAGTCACATCAGGAGGTTGGGCAGGGCTGGAAAAAGGACTTCTCCCAGTCCTCATAAGTAATTTTCCTTGCATAAACTCGTGGATATGTTTTTAAGTGGTGGAGTTGCTCTTTTTCTTCATGATGGATGCCTCTTTCATCAGCAGTGTCAGACTGGCTGAGGTTAGGAGAAACAGGGACAGCTCAGGGTCCCATCCCGCTGCTGTTCCCATAAATCTGAGACGTGGACTTCGTTCAGTGGGGAATAGGAGTGAAGCAGGGAGGGGACTGAAGTGCTGGAAATATTACCCTGAATGGATGATCTTGCAGGCCTGACTCACACAAAACTCCCAGCAGAGTGGATGGGAGGGCTGCTGGACTCAGATATAAAGGGAAAATTTCATTATTGACTGCCTTCCCCCCATATGGTCAGGTCTGTCTTGGGAAGAACAATATTTTCCAAACAATTTTTCATTTCTTTTTCTGAGCTCTCCTTTCCATTTGGCTCCAAAACAAATGTGTGTGCACAGAAAGAAGCTTATTCCTTTACAATTTGCTTCTTCTGGGAAGTTTAGAAATGTTATAATCCAGTCATGTTCCAAACATCCCAGTTTCTCCCAAAGAAGCAGTGCAGCATTTTAGACACTATTTCAAGGATGCACTAACAGGGAAGGCTGCAAATAAAGGAATGGATGAGCTTGGAGAGTCATTTCTTCACTATATTTGGAAATACAGAGAGACATTCTTTTAATGAACGTTTGTGATGATTCAAAAAAGCAAGTGCAAAGGGTTCTTCTGTTTGTGTAGGAACAATCTCTGCCACCATCACGCAAAGTACGAGCTTGGCTGCTGAAACAACACTTTTGGAAACTGGTTGGGCTTGGAAATGATTTGGTGCTGGCTTGGTTGGCAGCAGGAGGGTCAGCTGGCAATGAGGTGCCCTTCCTACCCAGCCCCCAGCAGCACTGCACACTCCTCAGTGTCTTTTGGGTACAAGCCCCAGTGTGGTGTTGGCACCTGAATCCATCTGATGCCTTCTGGAGGGGAGAAGCTTTGCAATGGTCATCTTTTATTCTGGAAGCTGAAGAAACAGACACTGAGACTAATTAATCTGTCTCTGGATCGAGCACAAAGGACACAACATGATTTAAGAACCTGCAGAAAGATTGATAACCACAGCCTCTACTTCCATCTTATTTTAGGCACCACATCCCAAAGTTCACTTGCTTCAAATCTACATATACTCTTTTAGTTCCTGGGGCTTGCTGTTAGTGCCTGTTCAGAGGTGTCTCAGTACAACTGATCCATGTGACTGAGGTGCTCAGCCAGCCTTCCAGCCCATAATACACATTCAGCAAGGACTGTCTCTTAGGCTGGGAAGGGAGGAATCTGTGTACAGTCTGCCCTTGCAGCCCAGAACCCACAGATCAGCCCAACTTCTCTGCTGGGGGGCATTTAACCAGTTATTTATGTCTCCAGAGCTCTAAAAGGGGGATCACTCTGTCCCTCCAGAAAGAGACTCCAGAGCTGAGGAATCTTCCAGCATCCATATCCAACCTTTATGAAGGAAGGATCTTGCCACCAATGCTGATAATGGGCAGGATGTTCTCAGTATTTGCCTGATTCACCTGCTCATAGTTATGACTCAAACGACTTGAAAACCTTCACAGAATCAGACTCACAGCCTGGGGACAGTTGGAAGGCACCACTGGAGGTCCTCTACTCCAACCTCCCTCCTTGCAACGTCCGGGATGAGCTTCCTCAGCACCCACCCAAAGACCTCGGCAAAGCCTCTCCTGGTGCTGAGGGAGCTGTGCCCCAGTGCTGGGGACATCAGGGCCACCTGCAAGACTGGTGGGACACGGGAGGTCTCCCTGTCTCCCCCAGCAAGCAGGCAGCCTGGGAAGCTCCCCTCCATCCTCAGCATGTAAACATCTGCTGGAGGAAGACTTTTCTCCTACTAACACGTCATTAAACATTGATTTAAAGACAATCATCTTCCCTCTCTTCAGTTTCACAGCACCTTTAAAACAGCTGTTAGGCTGCAGCGGGGACGATCAGCTGAACAGGAAACACATTGTTAGCTCCCAGCATTAAAACAGTAGAATGCATTAATTTATGAGCCTCTACTCCCTCTCCAAAAGTTTTATTATGTTAATATCACCTTGATGTACTGGTAGGCCCCGGTGCCAAAGCCTCTTTCACACAGTGTGTGCCATCCTAAATTACATGCTGGGCGCCTCCTGGAACTGCCTTTGGAAAACTGGAGTAAAGCAGTGAACACTGAAGTTAATATTATCTTACAGACTAACAACCAGCTAATGCTCGACATGTGAATCCCATTTACTTCTTCTCTCTATAACAAATGGCAAGTGTGGGACTGGACTGTTCCTGATTTTATGCTATTTATCTTTCTGATCCATTCCATATTCGTTGTCCTTAGTTTTCAGCTACGGTTATAGCCTGTGTGTGTATGAATGTGTGACCTGCCCTGCTTAGGGAAGCACAAGACACGTCCCTGCTGCCGTGTTCACTTGGTCACCGCATGACTTTTGTGTTTTTCTCCCGGGATAGGAACTTTCAGGGGGTAGGGATGAAAAATGAAGGGTCTGAAGCTCCAGAAGCATCCCTGGAATATTAAAGTGGACCACGGGCCTGCAGATGAGCAGTGAGCTCAGTGTGTCCGTATCACTCAGGGAAGCATCTCCCGCTGTCCTGCATCCTCCAGCCCGGGCAGCGCCGGTCGCTGCCTCCCCCGGGATGTTTGGCACTGCGCATCCACTCGCACGCTGAGCTCCTGAAACAGGAGAGGATTTCAGGGGGAAAAAAAAATAAATGAAAAAAAAAGTGGCCTTTTTTATCCCTGCCCCCTCGGACAAGAGGAAATGAAGAGGGTAGGGGCCGTGTAACCAGGAATCCGAGGGAGGCTCCGCCGGGCGGGAGCCGCGGGCCGGGGGGGCCGGGCCCGGGGATGCCTCCGGCGGCGGGACGGAGGTGCGGGGCTGCCGGCGCCGCCGTTCTCCCGGTGCGGGCGGCCCTGCCCCCGGCCCTCCCCCGTCTGCGGCACCCTGGGACGGGGCTGACGTCAGGAGGAGACGGGGAAATCTCCCAAGAAAACCCTGGAGCGGCGGCCGGGGCGCGCACAGCGCCCGCCGGGCCCGGCACCCCGCCGCCGCCG